>CAEGAF010051440.1:0-20738 GCA_903067075.1 Micropoecilia bifurca
ACTTTACACAAGTGAGTCTTTACCTCAGAGGCTCCGCCGAACCCCTGAGACCGACTCACCGAACCTTTGGGGTTCATAGAACCTCAGGTTAAGAACCACTGCATTAATCATATTGACTGTCAGTCCTAAGCAAAACCGCGGCTTTGCAGTGAACGCTTTTTATAAGGACTAGAAGACTAATGTTCATCTACTTTATTAGTAGTTATAATTAAAAAGATATCAAATATCACATTATGAACAAGGCACGTGTCTAACCATTGGTAACCATGGAGACAGTGCCGCACCGTCATGTAGCCTAGCATGTATTGAAAAAACTGGTTAGCATCTCGTCTTTTTTATGTTTTCAATGCTGCTCCGGCTTAAAGGAAAGGCTGTTTCTATGTGGTTTGTGTGAATATTCATGTGGTGTGAATTCGGGTAATTCAGTAATTCTATCGATACGTCAGGAGGGAGGAGGTTTGGTTTGGGTCGGTTTCTAAGCTGGCTGCTTCCAACTTCTGTAAATCCCATCATCTATGAGCCCCAACCAGGCAACATTCAGACAAATTAGCCTGACTGAACAAGTAGAAACCATGAAGGTAAAAACCACTATGGAAACAATTCCAGTCGCTCTGTTAAAGTACAACGTCTGCCCCTCCGACGTCTGTCATGGCGCCTTCAATGATTTAGTGATGTAGTTGCAAAATTTCAATACTGAAAGCTACATGTGTCAAACTCGAGGCCTGGGGGCCAAATACGATCCGCTGGAGCATTTTATGTGGGCCACATACATGGAAGCTTCAAGATAATAGTTGTGTGATTAAATGTTTTCTCTATCAAATCACAGCAGTTTTTATCTGTATTAAAGCAAATTACTTAAATTAGTTCCTGTTGTTTTTTGTGATTCTTGCAAATTTATGCACTAATGCATAATTGTTAGTTTATTACAATTTTCTGCAAAATTGGTCAGACCCAAGGGCTTACATGACGCCTGAAGGTGTCAGTATTTCCTACTTCCACAATTATCCCTCAACAGGATTTGATTTAAATGTTTGAATATGGGATCAATATGGACAGTAACAAAAAGAAACATTTAACGTCATGCGTAAATGAAAATCTCTTGCAAAATATTTCTAAATTAGCACCACAAAATCTTTGATTTTTTTTATTGCATAAACTAACAATTGCAAAATGCAAGATGGACTGATTAATGGGAAAATAAGTTCAGTATTATTCATCTCAAGAAGTACTTCTCGAATGCAGAAACAGCTATTTATTAATATTTTAAAAGTTGAATGAGTTTTATCAATATATTCTAGCGTAATCAACCTTTGATAACATTTCTGATCTTGATATGGCCCAAAATGAAAATGAGCTAGACTCTCCTGCTGTAAACAATGAAATATCTCTGCTACCACCTGATTTAAACAGTTAATATTGTTGAAATGTGAATATTTATTTGTATAATTTATATTTATTTGTTAAATAAACTGTGAGTCAGAGTTCACAGCTGGGTTAGGATTAAAATTCAATCTGTACTTGTCCCCCAGAAATCTGTGAATTTGAGTGGTTGTTGTTTGCATCAGGACAGCTGTCAGATCACCTCACTGATTGGTCAATGTGACAGGCATCAAAAAGCGCCGTGGGAGGCGAAGGGAGGAGGCGAAGGGAGGAGGCGGGCTGCCTGGCTGTCAGTCACTTTCCTTCTCTGCTAGGAAAGCATCACCTGGGCGCGCACACACACACACACACACACACACACACACACACACACACACACACACACACACACACACACACACACACACAGATTTTTATAATCCATAAATCTCCATTCCTACAACCCCAAACACACAAATGCACATCCCCATAAATAGCTTGCCTTACTTTGCATGCATGCAGTCTGGTTCCAGCTGTTTCCCTTGATCATACAATTTCGCAATTTGACATTTCAAAAATAATTTTGCTTAATGGAAACACAGCAATTTAGAAAACAAATTCTCATTTTTCGATGAAAGGTTTTGTCTCCAGAATTAGGCGGGGTTTTTTTGGCTGTGTCGTAATTGGTTAGTTTTAACCAATCCAATGGAATATTTTCCATTGGATTTGATTGATGTTGACACTTTGTGGGTCAATCATTTACGTTTTTAACACCGCATTGTGTTTAGTGATCAACACTACACTGGTTTTACTTTTAATGTATTTTAACACCAGCACCGTTGTAATGTTAATGTGACTCTGTAGTGTTGAATTTAACACCAGCTGACTTGGACACATATAGACACTTTTGGGTGTTAATTCAACACCGGAATTTTTACTGTGTAGGGAGATATAATTCCTTAATAATGATGACAAAGTACAAGTTCCATAGACAGATTATTTCACTTATTACATGACACCAGTATATAAGTCAAATTATCTACCAATGGGACTTATATTTTATCAATATTGAGGAATTATTTACTTAGAACAAGCTCCTAAATCTTGCTCAAACGTCTAAGTTATGTCATATTTCAAGTGCACAAAAAATTTGCAGTAGAAATTAGAGAAAAATACTTGGTTAGACTTTGTGTTTTTGCAGTGTAGTGTATCATTCAACCAAACACACACTCAGTCGTCAGTCTTAACACAGACAGGCCTTCACTTTGACAGAGTAATTATGACGTCCTGCTCTGAAGGGGCCGTCGGCTGAAAGGTGAGAGTTATCGATCGCACACAGGAGGAAATTTATCAATGTCCAGCCGCTCGGCTCTGACAGGAACCCAATCCACTTAGAGCTCGATGCTCAAACTGTTCAGGTTCGCTCCGAAAACACATTTCAATGCAGGAGCATCCAGCTGGGGGGAAAAAACTCACCGAAAGGTCATAAAGGTCACGCAGAACAGCAAACGTTCCTTCTATAAAGCTGCTTCTTCTTCTTTTAAAGTGAGTTGATATTGTTACTGAATCGACTCGATTTGACTCTTGGGCTGCATGTTGGCTGCTGCTTCAAACTAAAAACATGTGTCCTGGTTATAGTGCATTCCAGCTATTATTACTGGATTTTTTTTCGTTCAGAAGGAAATTGTCGTGTTTTTGATGTTTTTCTTTGTGTCTGATTATTCAATAAAAGAATCTTAATCTGGAAAATACAACTTTATTTTTTTAAAGGGACAGTATTGCGTATTTTCTAGGTACATAGTGCCATTTTATAGCACAATCAAGCAACTACATTACCTTATAAAAACACTATAAATACATATAAAAATTGACATTGTAATTTAATGTCTGTGTCGTAATTTAATGCCTGTCTCTTTAAAAGCTCCTCCTAATTCTGAAGCTCCGCCTTCAGGAAGTCATCACAACAGCGCTCCTGTATTAACCCTTTCACAACGTTTTTACCAGTGTTGCATTGAGGAGTCACACCAGAAGTTTGCTAATTGCAGCTGCAGCTGGCTAGTCTAGAGGAGTTGGGCTGAAACTAACAATTATTTTATTTATCGATTAATCTATCAGTTATTCTGACCATTAATCGATTAATCAGATATTAAAAAAATGGTACATTCTGTTGATTTTTTTTTTTTTTATTTAAGCCTGTTTTGTTTTTTATATATATATTCAATTACATCAGTAATTCAATTCCTTTTTTAAACAAGAAAATAAACATTTTAATATCCTATATGTGAACACTTCATTTGCATCAAAGGATGCATCTGCTTTGAAAAAAACAACATAACCAACCTTTCTGGTTGATTAATAATTGGAACCAAAAGGTTTTTATTAGATTTTTTTATTTTGCAGAATTTGAACCAGGTGAAGCTAAGACTATGAAGACAAAGTTTTTTTTGTATCTTAAATTCAAAATGTATGAATGTTTTTAACAGTTTTATATTAATTATTGTTGTAACTGTTTTTCTTCCAATGAATAACTTTTTTTAGTCTGTATCCTCCTGTTAATGATTAATTGATTACTAAATTAACTGATGATTACTTCAATAATTGATTAATCGCGATGAATCCAATTAATTGTTCCACTCTTTCTCATCTCTCATGTCAGATATTGGACCGTTGAAAACTTTTATCTTGGGCTGAAAACCTGACCCAGCTTCGTTTTGTTAAATCATCCAGTCCTGTTTATATCCTGATTTGTAAAAATGTCTAAAATGTATTTTAGTTACTAAAACTACTCAAAGACAAAACAGATTTTTGACTCAGAAACCTTCCTCGTTCTAACGCAGCAACAGAAAAGCACCAAGATGAGCTGTTTATTTCCTCGAAACCATTTTCTGGATCATTAAATCATTTCTCCCTTCATTTATTGTAGTTTAGTCAATAATTCTGTCAGAGTCTGATTGTCATGAGAATAGCCTGTTGACTGAATGTCAAAAAAAAGGGGTGAAAAATACATCCATTAGGGACATGCATGCCAACGCCGTGGGAAAACAAATGGCGAGCGGCGCGTTTGTCTGCGTGTGTTTGTGTGAGTGTTATTCGTCCGTCCAGCCATCGAGCACCTGTGGACATCCTGCTGCTGCCGGAGGTGAGGTCCACACCTCCATTCTTTACTCAGACAATGAGTGGAATCATTTCTCCTCTTGCAGACCTCTCCATCATTATTGACACGGAGTTATTGATCAAAACCTCGGCTGGTAAATTACAACCTATTAGTCAAACTTTTTCCCTCAGATTTGGAGAGCGCAGCAGGAAGACAGAGCGAGATTACGGATAAGTTTGACAGTCCGCAGCAGGGTTTACAGAGTGGACTCTTTGTTTCTTTTTACCTGAGATTTATTATTAGGATGCAGATTAAGCAGCGGACAGAAACAAACACGGCCGGCCGGTTCCTCAAGGTGCTTCTGACGGTGAATCAACATTAGCTTAAGGAAGCTGAGGTTCCAGGTGAAATCCGTAACACAGAAGTTAGAGAGCAACCCAGCCACACTTAATTTTTTCCCACTCTCTCGTTTTTTTGATGTTTTGCCAGAGGCCTATTCTACTAAAGAGAAGTAATTTGGCTTATCTTATCCCAGAGACCTAGCAGCTGCTTTTTATTCTTTTTTTTGTGAGGTCTTTTTTCTCATTTAGTCCAACAAAGATTGTCCTCATAGATTGACCTTCTCTCTGCCTGCAGGCCGTTGCCCTCATGCCAGTAACTAGATAACACACTCTATCAGAGATTTGAGAAAATCATTGGGAAAGCAGTGGGGCTGATAGTGGCATCAATCCTAACCTGACACCAGGCTGGGTCAACCATTTATCTCTCTACACCGCCTCTGGTCACAACAGCGGCCATCTTGCTCTGCTACATCCTTCTTTAATAACCTTGGCCATGTCTCTTTGCAGACTGAGAGGATAAGGCGGCGCGCCGCTCGTTCGCCGCTGTTTTGTTTGCATTTCGCCCGTGAAAAATCACATTTGAGCACATTTGCGGCGTGCAGCTCAAATTGAAAAGAGCAAAAGCACTCAGAGGACCAAAGCTCGCAAACTCGTTAGCATAGGATTTAATGGTGGCTTCACCGTCATTAATTCCCCACGGTGGTTGACTTAAATGCTTCTATATTGGTGGAGTGAGATCTTCCCAGAGGCCTCCTGGTGCTGAGATCATTGTTTTTCACTTACTAACAATGAACTTATGATCGGAGCGCCGCGAGGCTCTTAAGAAATGCCCCACAGGATCATTACAGACCCGGTGTGTATCTGTGGGATTGTGTGTGTTTGATGCCAATGAGGCCGGCGGAGCAGCAGTGTGTCCGAGGCTCATCTCGCTGCTCTGCAGCGCAGTCAGGATGAGTGGGGAGGTTAAATGGGGCGTCATCAATCTCAATGAAGTGCAATTATTTTCTCACTTATTAATCATTGCCGGCTAATAGCTGGTGGCGAAGCTGGGTCCGCCATTTGTCAAACTTAGCAGATTTCTGTAATTTTGTTTCCCCTTTTCCACTCTAATGTTTGTGTAGACTTTGGCAGATATCTATGGAGGGCTGCAATAAGTCTGTGCCTCCAAGTATCTATCGCCTACCTGCACTGCAGAACTAACTGAACTTCTCGCCGTTTCTCTGTGTGAGTGATTCCCTCCATTTCAAACACGAGTGGCTATTTTATGGTCTGTGGCAGAGCAGAATGGGGAGCTTTATTTGGAGAGTGCACCATATAAAAGCCTTTAGATGCTTAACTTTTGTTAGTCCATACATTACTTCATGCTGCAAGTTGTTGGTTTCTACTTCTGCTATTGCAGATGCATAAAGAAACAACGGTAATGTCCCAGATGACATTACCAGAAAGGTTATTTGGTGCATTTTTAGAATAAGGTCATTATTAAGAAGTAACGCTTCGTTTTACCGCATTCAATTTGCATCAGGCCAAACTGACTCCAAAAACCTTTGGAGCGCATACTGGAAAAAATAAACTATTTGGAGTTTGATTTCTCCTGCAAAATATCAAACTAATTTAGAATATAGCTGAGCTGCATGATATATTGAATCCAAGTCGTTATTGTCATGAAGCCTGGTTGGTGGTGGTGAGGAGAGACGCTGAGACCCAGGTTATGATGAAGATGACGGTGATTTAATGATGAAAACTCAACACAGTCCAAATACAGGCAGAACGTAGCACACAGCTAATACCAGTAGCAACTGAAAACACAGACTGACTAGATGAGCTAAGCTGCCAGGACTTAACAGTTCGACTGGCCAGCAACACAGACAGCGATTGACATACGTTCGACAGCGATTGACATGCAGTAGACAAAGACATGGATCCAACGAAGAACACAGACAACAGGTGAGACTAAATACACATGGGATAATCAAGGGAACGAGACACACCTGGGAGACAATCAACAGGGCCGATGCAGAGACAGAGACTCACAGGATCACACAGAGAAAACTCAAAAATAAACACACAGAAACCCGATCATGACAGTCATGAAGAATCAGTCTGCACAATGTCACCATTGCAAAGTGAAGCTTAAATACAGTATTTTGCAGTATGCTAATTCAGTGTGAGGGGTGTCAAACTGATTTTCATTTTGAGCCGTATTAAAAATCATAATGTTCTTAAAGGGCCAGTTGTGCCAGAATACATTGATGAAACCAGTTAAATGGTTAAAATATCAATAACTAGTTTCTCCAGGATTCTGTGATTGTTTTTGTGTTTTTTCTGCAATGAAAATTACAGATTTTGTGGTGCCAATTTAGAAATGTTGGTAAGGAATTTTTACAATATTTGAATGGTGGTAAATGTGAATTTGTATTACTCACTGTATCAATTACAGACTATATCTTGACATCCAGTAAGGCTGAGACAGCAGTCACTTACAATCTTTTTTACCAATTTTGAGAAAATTTGCAGTAAAATCAGAAAAATATTGAGATTTGTTTATTTTGTGTGAACTTTGCAGATTAGTAAAAAACGGGAAGAACGTATAGATTTAATTTGGAGTTTAAAGGGCCACATAAAAAGTTACAGCGGGCCAGATTTGGCCCCCAGGCCTTGAGTTTGACACAGCTATTGCTCAACTTTCATGCATCCTCACCCTGCATATCAATAATATATTTGGATGAAAGCTAATATTCATAATATTCTCACCTCTGCATATGTTTAGAAGCTAAACTTACAACAGGAACTTTATGTAATTTCAGATAAAAAAGTTTTCAGCCACAGAATGGCTCCTAAAAGGGACCTATTGTGCAAAATTCACATTTTGCATGTTTTTGTACCTCCAACTGCTTCTAAAAATAGTGCTTAAATAAACTCACTGGTCATTTTTTGCCACAAGTAAATGCCTTTTAGTATCTGCAAAATAAGCAGTTTTAAAAACCTTTCAAATAAGCAGGCACTGCCTCGTTACCTAGCAACCTGAATGAAGCTCAGCCATGTTACATAGCAACCTGAGCTGAGGTCATGCTAGGTAAAGTACTCTGTACAATGGATGCTGGAGAAGATAAGTGTTTTGTTGTTGACTTACCATCCAGAAACCACTCTCTGCCTCCTTGTTGGTTATGTAGGAGGTTCCACTTCTGCTTTTCAAAGATGTACAATCGTTTAACTGTGCCTCTGTTTGCAGCCATTTTCACGAGCGAATGTAAACGTTGAGTTGTGTGTGTGTGTGTGTGTGTGTGTGTGTGTGTGTGTGTGTGTGTGTGTGTGTGTGTGTGTGTGTGTGTGTGTGTGGCCAGCAGCGGCTTACTTGGATTTAAAGTGATAAGACTCATTCGAACTGAGCTGACTAAAATTTCATTATCTAAGAATTATTTTTCATATAACAAGTCCATGAACATGTTTTGTATGGCCCTTAGACTCATCTTAATCTGTTCAAGGAAACATAATGGTTAATCTGACATCTTGTAGCTTCTTAATAACTTTCTGAATAAACCCTCTGAGCAAAGTTGTGTTTTAAAAATAGAATAATAAAAATTTGGAACCTTTTAATGTATCTAATGTATCTAAACTGACAACATTGACTGGGCACATAGAAAAAGTCATGAAGAAAAAGATCCACAAAGGTATTTAGTTGTGGTATCACTGAAAAAATTATACCTAATTGATTAAAATTACTCTGCAAAAAAATGTTTTGTCAAGTTGGATTGTACTCTCCTTACTCACCTTTTTGGTAATAGAAGAAGTTACATTTTACCATAAAAATGCACAACGTGCATTTGTAGTTTTCCAATCACCACAGTGTCTTGTTAGACAAGCATCACCACGTCTTCTGCTTGCATCTGGACGTCCCAGAAGACTTTTGTCCTGCCATTTTCCACGGCTCTTTGTCATCTATTATAAGTTGACTTTTGGAGTTACTCTGGACTCTGAATGTTCCTGTGCACCAGACGTTTCAAACTTCTTTGGTCTTTGGTGTTTCTGGTTCAGCAAATCTGAATCAAATAATTAATTAGCACTCTGCAT
Source organism: Micropoecilia bifurca (assembly GCA_903067075.1). Lineage (NCBI taxonomy): Eukaryota > Metazoa > Chordata > Actinopteri > Cyprinodontiformes > Poeciliidae > Micropoecilia > Micropoecilia bifurca. The sequence goes on from CAEGAF010051440.1 coordinate 8,863, forward strand.
AGTCAGAAGGTAATTTAACCATTTGATTCTGGACCAGAGACGAATCTGACCTGTTCATCTGGAAACAAACAAATTACTAACAAATTTAACAACAAAGTCAAATTATATGTACAAATGATTAAAGGATAAATAGGATTCAATGAAAATTTGTCTCACCCTAGTGTTCACTTTGGCTAGAGATGAACTATTCTCTGTTTCAATGTCAGCCACTGATCTGGTCTTTATTTTATATTTAATTCATGTCTAATATAAAGAGAAATAATTTTTACCAAATACTATTTCACTCTTAAAGCTTTTTTATTGGACGATTGCTTTATTTCTACTTGCTCTACCCGTCTCCACAAACTTTCCTCCAAGAAATATGAATAAAAACATAATTATCATCTTACTACACAAACACATCATTCTTAATTTATGATGTTACTTTAAAGTTGAGAACTTTGGGCCAAACAACCTGCCTTCAACCTCTGCAGTGTCCAAAACAAGACGTATCCAGCAGGCACACATTTATGTTCGATTTCTTTTATCTGTTTCTGTTTTCAAGGTTGGTTTTCAATGAAATGCTGCAACTCCTCTTCTGACAGCTTTTGCTGTAATTGTATTTTTATTCTGTACATTAACTTATATTTGGATGTACTTTAAGCTGGTTTTATTAGGAGTGCTTGACAAAATAAATGCATGCTCATCTTATTAATTGCTCATTTTTAACTTCATTGTAAATGTAGATGTTGTTGTGAAGGATTTGCAGAATTTGCACTCATGTTAAATAAAAAATCAGATTTATTTTATGAAATAACGAACTCGTGGTGGCGCGTTTTATCACTGCTGAAGTCACTAAATGAAAATGCAACAGTGGTCACCGTGGGACACCTAGTGGCAAAACAACGGAACAATACACAGTTTTGATTTTAATGGTCTTAATGGAGAAAGTAGTTTTTAGAAACATCAGCTGTTCATGCAGCTGATATATTTACACATACAGGCTTCCATTAAGTAAATATTTTACTAATTAATACTGTGTGTTTTTCAGTGATTTTGTTATTTTGAGGTTTCTCTGCTCTGTTTGGTTTTCTCTCTTTCTGCAGGTGTAGAAGGAGACTTCTAGTGGATTTTCTTCTTTTCTCCCTTTTAACCCTTTGCCCAGCTTTTCTTCCTTTCTTTTTAAGGCCTCCTCTTGATGTCAGTCATGAGGTTTAAGGTATTATTTCCACTAAAGTGAACAAGCTATTCCACCTATGGCCTGTCACTCTTACCAAAGTTGTCATCATCTTCAAACCGTTGTGTACAACTTTGTACATTTTCTGAGCAATAAAGGTTTTAACCAGTAGGTGGAAATAGTCTTGCTGTAGATTTTCTGAAACAAAACCAGGCAGACATTTGTTGAATGAATCACTAAACTCCTTTGAACTCATGGACAGAAACATGCAGTGAAAAAGTATTTGCCATTTGTTATTTTTGCCTTTTCATTAAAACTGTTTTCAAATTATTTCATTTAAAAAGGAAACAAAGCTTCCCAAACTATAATGGAGGAGGGCCATGCTAAGAAAATAAAGTCATAATATTTTAACTTTATACCTGTGCATCGATGTTAAAAGTAATTGCTCACTTTTTAAAACCAGGTATCAACTGCGATTAATCTTATTATGGTTTGATTCCACGCTTAACCCTGATTACAGTCTGACCTGTATAAATTTATAAACTGTCTGACAACACAAATTAGGACAAAATATCTCAAAACATAGTGACCTTGTCTAAATAAGAAGCAAAAACTTCAAAAACACAAAGTCTTACCAAGTATTTTTGTATAGTTCCTAGTGCAAATCTAACTTATAAGTAACTTCAAGGCAACTTTTTTAATTTTTCAGCAAGAAAAGTTTGTTTTAAGTAATTAATTCCATAATATTGATAAAAATGTTCTAGTTTCATTGGCAGATTTTTTTTTCATACTGTGTGTTCTGGATGGATTATTTCCCCATAATAAGTTAAATTACCAATTGAAAACAGGGCTGCACTGATTGCAGTTTTTTGATTACCAAACACTGCAATTGGTAGTCGGACCTGCCAAACGGATTTTGGCCGATACCAAATGTTTTTGTCTGAAACGTTGCTCAATATAGTAGGAAAGTTGCTGAATTGGCAACAGTGCAGAGGCTGTTGTTGACTGTAAACATGCAGACTTGACCTGTTGGGCCGGTCTGTCAGTCAAACCTTTTTCACGGGAGACCAGAGGACAGTGGTTGAATTTTAGACCTTTGCTGAGGCGGATAAGTTCGGCTTCACATGTAAAAATCAGCCAATCGCAAATCTCCCAAAATTTAAGAAATCGACACCAATAAATCGGCTGGCTGATAAATCGGTTCACCCCTAACTGAAAACAGCTTTTATGTAGCTGCTCAGATTATTTTTGTCATTGAAACATTAAGTGAAAGCTGAAAAAAGAAAAAACTAGGAAATTGTATGGGAACAAATAATTGTTTATTTCCCTTTATAATTAATACAATCATAAATATTTAAGCCACCTCTGTTATGGGCAGAAATGGTTTCCTAGAAGCAAGTTAAAGAGTGATTTAACTTGGCCATGCTGAGTTTGCCATTATATCCATTTGCAATAAAGATTTGTCCATAAAAATCAGTTTGTGTTTATGGTTCTAACTTTTTCTCATCTGAAACAACATTGATGGATGCAGAATCCTTTGTTTGGAGCCGTAATGTTTCTCAGACATTTTCAGACGTTTCTCTGCTCTCATCCAGCTGATTATCAAGTTCTGCAGGAACCACATCCAGTTTAAATCAGTTTATCTGAAACAGGGAAGAAACCAAAACATGCAGAACCGGTTTTAAGTGAGACGTTTTTTCAAACTTCCCTGAAGCCTGAAATATTACAAGCCTTTGTGAACTTTGGCCAACACAGTACAGAACATCCTTGAAGGGAGTGCTGCTTCCTTGAACAGACCAGGGCAGGATTTTCCACAAAATCAAGGGTTAAGCACAGTCCACATATGGAAGCCTCAGTCCTTGATGTGGCCATCGCAGGTTTGATTCCCAGCCTGGAAACCCTTGCCGCATGTCTTCCCCCTCTCTCATTACCCACTTTCCTGTCAACTAACTATCAAATAAAGGCCACTAGAACCAGGAAAAAGAATCATTCTTAAATAATGAGATTTTAGTTTGGTCACTTTTGTCTATTTTGAGCTCGTTTCAGGATGAGTTGCTGTAGGACTCTGACACTTTAAATCCAAATAACATGCTGCTGGCCACGCCTCCCAAACTTCAGCATTCACACACACGTGACAGTGGCTCCAAACAGACATTACAAAACAGTACAGTACAAACAGTGCATTGCTGCACAACCAACAAGAATGCAGCAAGTGCTTTCTGAATAAGTAAACAACAAAGCGATTGTCTTTTCCAGCAGCCATTGTACAGTACATAATGTGGTAAAACAAGCTCAGCAAAGTGCTGGAGCTCTGCATGATTCTCTAGGTAAAGGAGCCAGATGGCTTAATTTACAGACACCAATACATATTAATTTATTGCCAAATAACAGCTGAAAGGGTATTTTTTAAAGTTGTTTTAAGAGGGAGTAGAAACCCAAATGGAAACATAAAAAACATGCAAAATGTGAATTTTTGCATAATAGATCCCATTTAAGGTAGCATCACCAGATATCCTGTAACTGGTGGTACTTGATAGAGGAGATGCAGAAATTCACAGATCAATGAGATGATCAACATGTGACCAGACAAACTTAACATCTCTGTTCACAGATTCGATTACAAAAAAAACACTTCATCAACAAAATGCAGTAAGACTCAAGAAGTAGGGATTTTTATTTATTGTTAAAGTGTTGTAAGAATATAGACTTTCGTGGACTGCAGTGGTGCAGTTAGTAGGTACCTTGTAGGAAAAGGTCCTGGGTTTAAAACTGTGTTCACTCTCACAGTCCATAAACATAACTGCCATTTCTCCATAAGTTGTTCTTGTGCATGATTGTTGTTGCGTTTAATATTTTAACTTCCTGTAACCTTTACTTTTGACCACCAGAGGTCCGCCTTTCACAGGAAAAGCTTTGAGATAACGCCAAGCAGTGTCTGTTTGAATCTATTACATCATTCCTAAACAGTGATCCGAAGCAAAGTGAGATCCGAAATGTGTTTAGCCGAATTTATAACCCCGTTTCTCTGGTTGCATATCAATTAAAGATGATCTACTTGGCGTCATCTTCTCTCTTTCTAAAAAGAGAAGAAACTTGGTGCGTATCAGATAAACTTAGGAAAACAGTTTCTTATTTCGATTAGTCGATCTGAGGAATCGCGTCACTGTTTACTCCGCTGCTCCTGTCCTGGACTGGACAATGTTTTCTCTCCACCCAGCCACTCCAAGCCGCCCCGGTTGTCTCTCCGCCCAGTCGGCGGGGCTGTGCGGAGAGATAAGACTTCAGGGTTCGCCTGTCTGCTCACCAACTCCGCCTCTCTCCGTCTGCGCGGCGCAGTTTCTCTTTCGAAACACGACGAGCCGCTGCGCAGAAGCGAAGCCGCGCTGCGCCTAACTTCCACTCCGTGTGACATTTGTGATTCCTGTGGGCGTTGCTGTCGCCGCCGCACTGGCACCAGGGCTTGTTGCTCAACTTCTTGAGTGGGTGGATTTCTTTTCTCGAGCTGAGACGGAATGTGCCGATTCCGCGGCTGGTTCCTCGCCTGTTTTCCCAGCGGAACGTCGTCGTGACTCCCGTCTGTCTACAGCGGCTATCAGCGTCACCAGCGACAAGCATGCAGCATGACGTGGAGTTGCGCTTGTGCCTCTAACGGGCTGTTTACCTGCGTGGAGACGCGGGAAGGTTCCGCGTCGCGTCCGTGCAGGAGCCTCAGGAGCGGCGGCCGCGCGTAACGCTGGCGCTCCATGGAGAACCGCTGGACCGGCTGTCGACACGCTCAGTGACACTTGAAAGATGATGAACCAAGACCAAGAAGGGTTTTCCTTCCCGGTGCCGTCCTTCGGCGCTGGTCCCGACAGGGAGGCTGTCGGCGGGGAACATTCCAGCAGCAACAGCGGCGGAGGTGGAGGAGTCATTCCGGCAGCCGGGACTTTCTGGCAGGACCCGCTGGTCGGAGGCAGCGGACACAGCCCGACCTCCGCGGACGGTCCGGTGGAAAGCGGAGCCTCGCTGTCCGCCGGCAAGCCGTGCAAAAGCAGGCTGGTGACTGTGGCGTATGTGGTGAACGGCGAGGCGAGCCAGCAGAATAACGCGGAAAGCATGGCGCTGCAGTGTCTGAAGGACGCCTGCGACAGGGCGGGCAGCAAGCTGGACACCGTGAACTTCAGTAAGCTGGACTTTGGGGAGACCACGGTTCTGGACCGCTTTTACAACGCGGGTGAGTCAAATGAAACCCAAGGATTCTGCAGCCTGTCCCTTTAAAACTCCCCTAACTTCCTCCAGCAAGTGTCAGATACACTCACAAAACAAACTGTTTAAGTTTAACTGGTATTAAATGGTGATCATAAGGACAAAATCATGATGATAGAACAAGTCGCATATATTATATGGGTAGAAATAAGTGTAGCAAAAACATACAAACAAATCAAAATAGGAATTCCTGGAATATAAGTTCTTATAACTATGAACTATATTTAATCTCTTTGAGTCCTATTTCCCTGAATATTAGTAATTATTTTAAATCAACAAGTTGTTAACAAGTCCCGAAAAACAAACTGACATTCTGTGTATGTTTACATTGTGAGATTCCAACCTGCAACATAACATCAGAGTTGATGGACAGTCAGTACTGTAATCACCAGTTGAGTGTTGAGTTTACTTTTCCCCAAATGACCACTGCTGTTATGTTTGATGTAACTTAGCATGCAAGCTAGTTTAATTTTTAGCATTAGCACAGTTGCTAAACTAGGTAAAGCTGGTTGGAGACTCAAAATTTTACTCCAACTCAACTGTTTCAAACTCAAGTGTTGAAAACTACATGGAGATCAGCGTAAAACCTTTTAGATCAATCCTCTAAAATGATTTTTGTCATATTTATATCTGCCCTCCATTACTATGATTAAACTCCAGTATTTGTGGATCCATAAGGAGATTTAATCTCCTCTGAAGAGTAATTACACCACGAGGACAAGGAGGAATTTCTGGTTTTGATCTAAACTTTTCCAATTATTCTAAAGAACAGTGCATCACCACGGTTCTTAGAAATTGTTTTTGCGTAAGGAGGCATTACTGTGTTCTCCTGGAACCCAGCTCAGATCTCTGCATGTCGGGGCTTGATGCTGCAACATGCAGCCACAGTTTCTTCAATGCTGAACTGAGTGAAACTCAAAACATCGATTTGGGATTTTAGATTTTGCACCGCAAGTATCAGGGTTACATTTCCTCTTTCCCTCCTTTAAGCCATGATGTTGCTTTGCTCTGCTGTTACCGCCGTCTGTGCAGCAGTTGGTCTTCTGATGTAGCGTCACAAACCTCTTAGTGAAGCCGGTATCTTGTTTGAACTGAAAATCGCTTGTGGACGGCATTGACAGGAACACAGCAACCACTGTTTGCATTTTTTACATTCCTGTGTCAGGATGCCTTCTGCAGACACAACAAAGATTAAAAAACAAAGAATGTCTGATTGTGGCAGCTTCTTCAACCCACTCAAATCGTTTGTTCTTACAAAACAAACAGAAATATCTAGGAGCAGCCTTGTGCGAATCAAAAAAGATGCATTCCTTTTCTCTTTGTTAGAGTAGCAAAAGATGCAAGCAAAACTTCTGATTGGTTTTTACCTGAATGGTATTTTATTGCATTTCTGGAAGCTATAACTTAACATTATCTTACCATAACACAGTTGTTGTTGTTTTTAACATGTATGTAACAATGACAGTAGTGTGATGTATACAGTCGAAGACAAGGTAACGGAAAGTTCAACCAGGTCATTTCTAAGAAATGTTGGGACACAAGCAGGAAATGTTGCTGTTTCAGCCAGCAGTTTGAAGACTTTATCTGAAAACTGCAAGAAATCTACGTGGAAGAAAATAATCTGCATGTAGTAAAAACAATAAGTTGGAACTGGAAGTTTGGCTTTTATGAGAGATAAACGAAGGACCATTTCTCAGAGAATCATCAGTGTCAAAGATAAATAAAATAAACAGTTGGTCTGATTATAAATTCATTCAGCGCTCTACAAATTGTCTAATTTACTGCGCAAAGTACCAAAACATTTCAGGGGGATCATTATTGATCTGATGTCATTGTGTGACAGAATGAAAAGTTTTCTGTTTTGAATGTGGTTTATGTTCTGTTGGATTTAAAGCTGCTTAAATTTGACATTAGTCAGATTTAGTCGGAATAACAAATTTTTCTGGATGGTAAATTGTCCCAGAAGTTATTGCAATAAATTATAATATTGTTGTTTTGAGACCATTAACAAGTAATATCATGGTATCGTGGTAGTCACACTCCCAAAGAGCAATAAACTTTGAATTCTAATGAATTTAGCATTGGAATTGAAAATAAATATAGAAAATAAATAAACAAAACAACAAATAAAATGAATCATGAAGTCTCTGCAAAAATAGTTCTTCAAAAAGAGGCTAGTTGAGACCAAAGCACCAGACTGCAGACTTCTGTCATCCAGTTGTTAGAAAGAGAGAAGAGACAAATGGATATTGAGGTTTTCATTGATCATGCGATTAATTGATTAATCGGTTTATTACTCATTACGACAGGCCTACAGGTTGTCACTTTGGCTCTGTGATTTTTAAAGTCTTTTCTCCGGACTGTTATTGTGTTTTTCCCTCTGCGTTCTCCATCCTGCTCCCACCATCCAAAAACACGTCAGCTTACCTGCCTGGCTGGTTGTTCGGTGTCTTTGTGTTGCTCTGTGACGGACAGCTCACAAAATGCACAATTTTCTTCTAAGAGAGTTCAGTGAAATGAGAGGTTTTGCTTCTGTTTCATGTAACTGACTTGTTGCTTCCTGTCTTGTTATTTGCAAAAAAAAAAAGCATAAAAAGTTCCCTCTCATGTTTTCTCTCCCTTCTGGGAACTACAGTGGGACATTCTCACGACAGAAAACAATGAGGGCAGAACCGTTTTCCCAGAAAAATACTGCTGTGCTCAAACACACCTCATCCTCTTTCTGCTTGTACCAGAGAGTGCAGAGGAAAACAAAGAAACAAAAGACGTTTAGAGGCAGAGCTCAGCAGATTGAACCAGAATGATTATGTGCAGTGTGTCTGTGAATGGCCTCCTCACATGATGCCGTCCAACAAAGAGTTTCATTTGGCGGAAAGACGCCAAATTCTTGTTGCAGAAGCTTCAGGCTTCAAAAACAGAAAAAAACAGAGTAGAAGTACAAAATATTAAATTCTGACAAATTTTTGTCAAATCATCTACAGACAGTCAGTATAGTCAGCATTCAGTTTGCTTTAAATGTAATAGTTGTATTACTGTAGGGCTGCAACTAATGATTTTTAATTATCAATTATTCTGACGATTAATCGGACACAAATGGCCACATTTTGCTTTTTGTTTTAATTAAAAAAACTCAAGCCTGACTTATAAAAGTTAAATTATGGTAATGCTGCAACTAATGATTATTTTAATTATTGAGTAATCTATTGAATGTAATAAGGCAGGATTTCTTTTGCATGTGCTTGATTATTTGTAGCAAAGGATGTATCTACAGCGAAAACATACTTCCAACATTAACATGGACAGGAAAAGCTCAGAACTTTCTGCTTCACTTTGCATCACTGCAGTGTTGATTAAGTTTTGGATTAAATCTTAAAGATTGTTGTTCTTTCAGCAAATTAGCTTTTTTTTTTAGTCTTAGTCTGTACTCCAGTTAACGATTAATCGATTACTAAATTAGTTGACGATTATTTCGATAATGGATTAATCGTGATTAATCGTTTCGGTCTTATTCCATATCCAGTCTAATCTCTAGTTTTCCTGAAACCGCTGTTGTCCCTGTTTCCTTTATTTGCAGTTCTAAGGTGTGGTTGAGTTGAACCTGCAGTACCTTTATTTGTATTTACTCTGACCTTTGGAAGTGCAGGTATTAATTTGCATGTTTGCTGGTGTGTGTGCCGTGAAGATGATGGCGTTAGTTTGGTATGCTTGTCTGCTTCTCCTTCATTTGGGCCTCCTTGGGTTCTGGCTGTGTTTTTAATTAATCCCCCTGATGGATGATCCTGTGAAAGTGAAAAGCTGCTGAGGCGGCAGGAACTAGAAAGCAAAATGGTCAGAATATTAGAAAAGATATTTATTCAGAGTGTAATTACTATCAGTCTCATTGATATCTGAAATGAGTTTAATCAGAACTTGAAAACAACATAAAAAATTAACTTTGAGGTCAAATATGTAAGAAAACAACCTCCTTAGAAATCAGAAGAATGTTCTCTTTATCTCTTTTTCTTTTCTTTAGCTAATCAGCTGATTTGAGTTATTTTCCCAAAGACGGGATAAACACACCCACATTACATCACCTACTTTATCAGGAATGCTCCGGATTATCGCTCTTATTGATCATTGGCGGATAATGATTACATTAATCATTTACAGGAATTACAGGAACTCAGAGAGATTTCACAGTTGTTACTGCAAGACAAACTCAAGAAACAAAATAAATTGACCTTGAATATTCAGCAGGCTGAAAACACTGTAACTGGGTCAGTTCATGTCTTTGTTAAATTACCAAAAGCAAAAAAATTAAAAGCTCAAATTACGAGTCATGGAGTTACTGGGCACTTTTAAGCAGCATAGTTGCATAACTTGCTGATACTGGTGCGGTGAAGTTCTCTATTTGATATTTTAGTGTTTGTGCAGCTATGACAGCATGTAGTTTTTACTGTAGTGGTAATAAATATCTCCATTTTCGTGTCACTTCATCTCAATTCTGTGCAAAGTTGTTCAAGTTTGGCAGAAATTAGATATTTGTTGAAGTTGTGATATTAATGAAAGATATTACGTGATTCTGGATATTAAAGAATGTGCATCAATAATAAATTGGCTATGGATCAGGGTCAGGCAGCAGCTTGTAGTTTGATGGTCTACTTTTGATTTGAATCAAATCAGATCTTAGGAACAGATACTTTTTTCTGTTGAGTACATTAGTAAAAGCACCTGTAGCATATTTTCTTTTTCCTCTGCATTTTGTAATTCTTAGAATAAACAAAGTCATTCCAAACTGACCAGTGAATCTTTAACACTCTTTAATGTTATAGCACAGAAATTAAAAATTAAATTAAGTTAGGAACGCACTATGAGCTAAATAAAACATGTTCATCACATTTTTTGTTCAAATTCATTCGTGAATGATGAGATTTTATTCTGATCAGTTCTGCCCATTTTGAGCAAACAAAATGGGCAGTTATACAACATCTTGGAAAAGTAGAAGAGGAGCCTCCTGCACAACCAGTAAAAATGCAGGAAGTGGTTTCTGCCAACAACAAAACACTTGTTCTTTTTTTCCAGCAGCCATTGTACAGCAGTTACAGCTGTAAAACCAGCTGACCAAACATGCTGGAGCTCAGTTTTGGGTTGCTAGGTAACGGTGTAAAGCTCATTGAATGTGACTTAACAATCGAGAGGTTTTTGAAATGGCTCATTTTCCAAACACCAAAAACATTCATTTATAACTAAAATGTGATTATTTTTTTTTAAAGAGCTTTACTGTTTTTAGAAGCAGTTGAAATGCAAATGGAAACACAAAAACTATCAAAATGTGAATTTTGCAGAAGAGTTCCCCTTTAATCTCGGTGGGTGAGATCCTCTGTTGGTGTTACTTCATGTCGGTGGACGACTCTTGCTGTGGGCTTAGCTTGGGCCTCTCCAGCAGCAGTCCGTGCTCTCAGCTTCCACACAGTGCTGCTCTGAAATCCCTCCAGCTAAGTTGTTTATCCTCCCCTCTACTTGTTCGGTTTGCTTGGCTGCATTTCAGGGTTTAGAGCGCAAAGGGTCAGTGAGAATTAGCCCAGGCGAACTGCAGCCACCTCAGCGGGTCGGCCTGGATGCAGGCATGTGCATTTTATCTATGCTGGTTCTCAACAGAAGCGGTGGTGCAGAGTCCAAATCACAAGCTGACAACTGGCTCTGCAAGATCTGTTGACAGAAACACACAATATCTGTGACAAAACTCTTTATGTTGTTTAAATGCTTTTATATTAGAGCTGCAACTGATTGATTTAGTTATTTATCAATTATTCTGATGATTAATCGATTAGTCAATAAAAAATTGCATGTTTTAAGCAGTTTCTGCAATATTAGTTATGCATTAGAAGATGCTAATAAACAAAGAAATGTTTAAATAAGAAAATAAAAGCAATAACAATGTTTCTTTACTTTACACTTGATCATTTGCAGCAAAGGATGAATCTGCAGCTAGAAAATACTTCCAGCATTAACATTTGAAAATCTCATCCATTTCTGCTCGTCTTGGCTTTAATACAGTGAAGGGCTAATCTTTTTTTGATTAACTGATTGATATTTGAATAGGACCTTTGCTTTTTCCACTGATTTGAATCAGGTGAAGCTAAAACGAGGCGGCTTGAGTAGTTCTGGGTAGAAGATATTTACAGGGTTTTTCTTACCTTAAATGCAAACTATTTATATTTTTGAATAGTTTTGGCTTAATTACTGCTCTGAATATGTTGTTCTTTCAGCTGATTACCTTTTTGAGTCTGCATACACTTTATATAATGATTAGTATGGCTGTATAATAATATCGATTTTGCGATATATATATCAATATTTTCTTTCCTAGAAAAAAAAATCGATATTCATCAGCAAGTATCGTAACATCCAACTGTCACCTTGTTCCCTCACTGCTTGCTTCACCAGGTCATCAGGCTTAGAGTGATTCCTTCAGATGTTCAGGTTAAAAAGG
>CAEGAF010051442.1:0-12558 GCA_903067075.1 Micropoecilia bifurca
TATGTCTATTAGCTTCGTGGTGTTGATGCATTTTGACATGCTTTAATTTTCCGCCGCAACACGCAAACGTCCCCATTCACTCAGTGCGTTATAGTTACGCATCGCTTAGCATTTGTTGCTGCGCGTTTGCGCAGAGTGAAGGAAAGACAAGATCAGCTGGACAGACAGGCTGAGAAATGAGATGCAGGTGATCGGTATCGGTAACAGAGCCAATGATCGGCCGATCCCGATCATCCCCGATTTCACGAAAATCGGCCGATTATGATCGGTGACCGATCGATCGGCACACCTCTAATTTCATCGTCTCAGCTTTCGGGTGACTTTCTTTTGTCTCATCATCTTTGTCTCCCTCCGCTTTTCTTTTCATCCCTGTTAAAAACTTTTCCATGTTAGGGGTTGTTTTGTTGAATAACGGAGGTTATAGACAGAACTCAGTCGGAGCTTCTGTTGACTCAACACTGTTAAGCTTCTTCTTCTTCTTTAGGTTTTAAAGGCAGCTTGCAAAGTGACAGAAGTAACAATGACAGCACCACTGCCCCCTACTGTAGTGGATGCGCAATTACACTTTATTCTTGTACAGCCCAAAAAAAAAAAGCGTGTTCCCTGGGGTCACACGCGCCCCCCCCCCTCAGGTATCGCACCGCGCCCCCCCCGGGGCGGCGCGCCCCACTATTTGAGAACCACTGCGTTAGTGTAACAGCCAACCCAAAATGAATGATAAAGAAACTGAAACTGACAAAAACAATAGATTGACTACATTGGTCAAACATGTAAAAAATAAACTGCAATAAACCTTTCAAATGATTCAGAAAGTGCAATTAGGAATTCTAAATATAATATAAAATAAATAATAAAGCATGATGACACTCAGAGCATAGAATTAGACAGAATAGATCATTGATCAGGTACATTGTTTGTCAACAATGCCCGATCTAGAATTTTTTTCAACATCGGCACCGATACAGATATTAATATTGGATCGGTGCGTCTCTCAGCTGCTTACCTGTCCGGGTGTCGTCGTTGTCCAGCAGGGGGATGTAGTCCGTCTTCCCCACCGTCTCCTTCACCTGGTCGTCAAACGCCTCGGCCTCCAGCTGGGACATGAAGTCCCTCTCCACCTTGCTCTCAATGCCAGGTTGCGGGGGGCTGTCGGTCAGCGCGTCACTCAGACTCAGGTCTAACTCTGCCATAGCTGGAGGACAAGGGGACACAGGTGAACCGGTCAGAAAGTAATGCATTGAGAAAATGATCAAATAAGTGAGAAGGCATGAGGAAACACAGTGGGGCTGTTATGAAGCCAGGACTGAAGAGATTCAAACCCAGAGACAAACTGAGGCTGATAAGCCAAGGTGAACGCAGGCTGTTGGGCCTAGCACGCTAGTTAGTGAACTGCAATAACACATTCCTCCACCAGGGGGAGCATATTCACCTGGGATTCTAAACAGACACAACATGAAACAACCTGTATGGAGGTATGGAAGCCCATTTCTGCCACTCTGATGAAAGAAATAAAAGTTGTATATCAGAATTATGTGACTCATTATTATGACTTGGCTCTAAATTAAGAGATACATGTTAACTTTTTTTCATCAGAATGACAGAAATGGCTTTTCATATGGAGGTGAATGTTCATTTGTAATAAGAATAATATAGATAGCAAAATGTAGTAATTTTATTTTGCTATCATTACTGCTAATATCAAAGTATAAATAAAAACAAGTAGCCATAACAATTACTATTACTAACAATAATTAGTAATTACTACCAATAATTATTATTAATCAGATAGATGTTGTTACTACTAATAAAATTATTAACAAGACAAAGAAGAATAATGGTAAGAAAAATATTAAGTTGAAAACAAAGACAATTAAGAAAATTAACAGGAAGAGAAAATGCAGAAGAAAATGAAAGACAGGAGAAAGAAGTAAATTAAGAAAATGGAAAAGAAGAACTGAGTATTTTAGAGATATTCAGAAAACAGCATTTGATTATATAATTTTAGATATTGGATTTGTGATTTTTTTTATGAATATTTATCCTCATATTTCATCAAATATAAGAGAAATAACCTGATATAGAACGGTTAAATGATGGCTACAAAATGGCAACATAAGGACATGAGACATAGGAACAAATTGACCCATTCTGATCGGTCTTCAAATTTATACAATCACAGCTCAAACACCGACTGCTGAACGCACGAGCAGGTCGCACACATATGATGTCATTTTCTAATGGCTGATTATTAGCTGCTGAGTGCTACCAGTATCTCACCATGTTTGAAGTTCTGCTTCTTTTCCCTCGGCTTTCATTAAATCATAAAACTCACAGCTGTTTTTCTGAAGTGGATTCAGAACAATATCAGAGCTTTTTAATCCTAAATCCATCGTAAAACTCAGGTGCGACACATCTACGTTCAAAATGCTGCAGTTAAATCTACTGGAAGAGAAACAAAATTACAACTCTCTGCTGCTCTCTGCTGGATTTCTAGACTTATTACAGAAATATCAGATTTCTTGCCTCAAATTTGATCACGCAACATACATCCAGTGCCTGTAACGTTCGTCAGTGTGACTATGACAGGGTGAATGGTGCATTAAAAAAATCACTTCGAATATTTTTGGAAAAATGTATAACTTTTCCTGAAGATTTGACATCTAAAAGCTGATTTAACAAATGTTTTGCCAAACCAACAATAGGAAGTCCTTAAATCAGTATATAAATAAACACATGCACACCAACAATGCATCAGCTGCTGTAAATAACTGCTGGGAGAGAGCAGGGTGTGTCTGCTGCCTCCACCACAAAGCCATGCTGGTCAGAGAAAGAAAAAAAAGCCTTCCTGCCATTTTTAGCCCCACCTCATCTGCACATATGTGTACTACAGTACCCAGCGTATGCCAGCTGCATCGTGTTCCTGTGTACAAAGTGGACGGGTTAGAAATGTAGGACCAGTCGCCATGGAGTGTGTCTGTTATGTTCAGCTGCTTCTGTTTGCCTTGCGGTTTCCCCACATGACCGTAGGAGCCGAGGTTTTTCATTACACGGCGGACCCCATCCCAGCATTCAGGGTCAGAAAGCACCATTCTTGTTTTAAGTCCCTTTTTTCTTCTTCTTTTTGACTGCAGTCGGACACCTTAGTTGATGCCGAGCTCAACGTTTCCTGAATTTCCTAAACTGTGTTTGATTAAAACATGAAATATTTTTGGGTTGAGCCTACAAGTTTCCATTACAAAACAATTGTAATTTGGAAGTAAAAATCTTGTTATAAAATGTATCTAAAACCTTTTGAGACCAAATGGGAGTTCAGAGAAAACAAACATGACCAACTGGGAAGAAGCAATGGCAATAGTTTGTGGACGATATTTAACAGAGAAAAAAAGCAATAGGAAGACATATCTGGTGTAAGGGGTTTATTGAGCCAATGCCTGAATAACACACTGTTTCCTTTAATGGCTGACAGATGAATGCTAGCATCATGGCTGAAATATGAATATATCTCATGCAACTGCTTAGATCCGTCGCTGCCATGATTTTTAATGACTTAGGGTAAACAAACTTATTCATGTGTGATTTTAATTGCATTTCTCAGCTCGTGGAAATAATGCAATTGGAACATTGTGTTTTTTCAAGGTCAGCAGAATACAAAGACATTTATCTGTATTCGGCACACATTTGTTGTGGAAACTTTGACTGCTTTGCTCACTCAAGTGAGCAAACAGGAACACAGCACCTCCAAGAATATAATGCGTTCTGATAGAACGTTGTAGCCTTAGCCTTAGGGTCCAGGAGGCATCCAGAGCAGGTGGCATGGATCCGGTTGGGCGACTCCTTTGGATGTGGAGGGAAAGTGGCTCTACTTTGGGTTAAGCTCTTCACCCTATGTTTAAGGCTGACCTTCAGCTCTTTCATCACAAGACTGCAGTTGCACCTGCAAATTAGACACCAATCCATTTCCTGCTACATTCATTCAACCAGACACCAAGATACTTTGGCTCTTCCCCTCTTAGGAGGATTCTGACCTCTGACCTGTTTTCCTCTGGAGAACCACAGCCTCAGACTTTGAAAACAGAAAACCTTCAAGCTCACTCATGGTGAATGCTGCTTTCTATAAGCTTTGCGTCAGCGTTCCTGCTGCAGCGGTCAGGGTAATAAGTGACGCAACGCATATGAGTGACATAACGCTTAGCATAATTCATAAATCCCTTTTTCCTGAAGAGAATTGAAAGCCAAGCCTGTACCATCAGTTTCCTAAGGAGATGAGCCAGCAATGTTCTGGAGAACAACTCAACCAAATAATTATCAATTCAATATTAACAGTTCATTTAACTTTTCCTGAAGAAAAGTTAAATGATTGTTTGATTTGAAGTGTCAGGACTCCTCCTTTCCTTTCTGGTTTAGTAATAACAATCACTACTCTAGGGAGCTGTTTTCACAGAACACAGCATATAATTAGCAAACTGGGGTTAGCAATCACATGGTCGTGTTAGTCTGAACCAGGAAGACATTGAATACCTTTTATTCACGGATCATTGTCCATCATCCAGGCACAAGTGATTTGGTTTCCAGTTATAACCTTTGAGCAGTGGTAGAACAAATATTCACTTTCTTTATCGGATTTGATCTGGTAGGCGGGTCTGTCAGTCAGACCTCTCTCATAGCAGGCAGAAAGGTCTGATTTTCAGATCTGTGTAGAGGTAAATAAGATCTGCGAATAAGATTGGTTTGTCATGTAAGTGTCGAATAATCACTGATCTCCCAAATATTGAGGAAATGAATCCCTAAAACTTACCATACATACATTTGAGAAGCAAACTGCTTCAAAAAAAGTGCTAATTACTTACAAAGGAAATTGCAACTGGAGGTGGTGCACCACCATTGACCTTCCTGAGTGAAACAGATTCAGAATAGAACATATAAAGTGTTTGAAGTCAGAGCAACATTCTCTTACTGCAGTTGTTTCGGGAAGTAAAATACCTGGAATACCTGTGTATATCATTGCTATCTGTAGAAAATAACTGCCAATGTAACCGTGACACCAGTTTAAAGTCTCATAAAATGTTTGCAGTTTCACTGATGCTTTTAGGAACGAAGTTGATTTAAAACGCCAAGTCATTTTGGTCTCTGCTCCTCTCAAATTAGCCGTTAGCTTAAGCCTCCGGGACAATCGAATATGGATCAATACTTAATAAAAACACCAGTACTATATGACTATTTCACACAAAAAAGCCTCTCAAAAAGAATTCAACTTTAAACTCCCTCAAATACTGACCTTTCTTTCAATTCCTGTATCTGGGACATTGTCCACAACAGTAGAAACAAAAACACATACAGTATGTTCAAGTCTTTCAAAGATCTTTGGACATGAAGTCTTTTATACAGTAACAAAAACCATCAGTGATATTTTACAATATGGTTTCCTGTATTCACTGATTTTCACTTCTCTAGAACAAATATAAACAACTGAATCTTGCTTTACAGCATTTTCTACAGTTTCTCTTCTACATTCAACTCACTAAGAATCTGTAAAAAAGAAAAAGAAAAAAAATGGCACAAATTGGACAAAAACAATTAAACTTAACTCGCACTTGTTCCAGTGTTCTTGCACTTTTCCAGGCTCATGTTTAAATGCTGTCTTTGAACATCTGAGTACAGAGTAAATTTATCTAGAACATTCACATTCTGAAGGTTCTATAAATCAGTAAAAATGATGCTGAGGCCGCATTCCGTTCTTGCAGTCGCCTGAAGCACGCTTCTTCATTACTAATATTTTTTAACCTCCACTTTAGAATTTATAACACTTAGATGTGTAAAACCTGGACTGAGTCATCCTACTACAAATGGATTTAAACGGACTTTGTGTGCTTTTGATACTTTCAAAAGCACACAATCTGTCTTTTTTATTTGATTCTTAAACCAGACCCAGTTTTAAAAGCACATCAGGTCTGAAGCCATTTAAGTTTGAGACACCAAAACAGTAGGAAAATGGTCCTTGTAAAACAGTTTTAATTAGGGTTTAAATGCCGCTTATCTTACTGAATAAGGCCCTATTAAAATCCATTTCGTTCTTTTTAATAGTCTCTTTTCCTTTTCAGACCTAAATTTTTTTTGTTTGTTTTAATATTCTTAAACACAGAAGTAAGGAGAAAAATACCATTTAAGGGAAACAACATATGGTTTCATAAAACAAAATTAAATCAGAAAGACCAATTTGAAAAATGAAGGTCTTGAGAAAGCAACATCAATAAATAAATATTTATTAGATAGAATGTTCAGTGAACTCAAATCCAGAACCCCACAGCATTCTGGGGAATGTAGTCAGAGGAAAGGCTTTAGCTGCTCAACCTTGAACGGCCAGCTAACCAAGGTTGGTACCATCAACTAACTCACTCAATATTTATTTACTTATCAACAACCTGTTGAGTGACTTGTGCAGCAACAGCTTAAAGTTTAACCACTGTGTCTCATAACTGCTTAAAAATAAAGAACAGCGTGGAGCGAAAACTGTGAATAAAACAGGAAAGGTCACGCCACTTCAGTTTGGAAATAAAACAAACAAAAAGAAAAATGATATTCAACGATATCGACTGATATGAAATGCTTACATAGAGATATGTTTTTCACTCCATGCCTCGTCTGACAACAAATCAAGTTGAAACGTTTTAACTCAATGTTAAAGATATATAATAATGTAAAGGTCACTTTTTCTTTCAAAATCATATTTCGTTTAATAGAAAAAAGGAAAAAATAAAGTCTGGAAACGGAAACATTTGTCCATCTTCACGTTCTTCCCAGCCTGCCCCTCCCATACTTATCCAGATGTAGAAAAGGAAGGACATTCTATGTAGGAACCCTGTTCTCTACGGACATTCTCTGACAGTTTGCATTCTTTAGCCTTAGCCAGCAGACAGTGCAGCTCCACGGTGACATGCGACTGGAAGACATGAAAACAATCACAGTCCCAACAGCCTGCAGAGGTCCAATGAACGGAGCTCAGTGATGTCACTCACAGAGGTGGGACACTTCCTCTAAACTCTGGCCTTCCCTACTGAGACACTGGGTGTGTACTCTGGGACTGAGTGTGTGTGTGTGTCGGATATAAACAGAGTTGGCTCGTGTTGCTGCTTAAACGGTTGCTACAGGCTTCTCCTGTTACTGTCACCGTGAGTCAGACTCTGAGAGAAACCCTGAATGCTTCCTCAATTCTGATCATATATTTCTTGATTACAAAGGTTTGTTCTAATGCCCTTGGTGAGAATTTACAATGTTTGTACCCCCCCCCCCCCCAACCCCCAGAAATATCCCTCTTGAATGGTGAGATTAGACCAAAATTGAAGAAAATACAACATTCCACTTCCTGTAGGGTGGCTTAGCTTCAGCTAGGGAAGTTAGTCTGATGGATAGACCTAAATACATGACAAGCTGGACCTAAACCCAGAGTACCACAGAGGGAAAGCCCTCATCTGGTGGGACACCTGATGAGGGACTTTCAGTCCCAGATCAGTTTCTTTCTTTTTCTCCCTTACAGAACACTGTAACTGACCAATGGTGTACTTTCTGTTTGACTTTGTAGACTTTGTACAAAGTCTACAAAGTCGCAGACAAATGTTTAACTGAGACATACTGCGTTTTACACACCTTGATGACGTTTTTGTGTTTGAGCTTAAAATATTGTTGGATTATAGTGGAACCTCTGCAACCCTTGGTAGAGAATATCTAAAATATTCAAAGAAAATGCATATTTTAATCACCTTAGTGCATACTACTTGACACCCTATTGGCTGGCATTTGTAAAGCTGCCAATCCAGAGTCACCATTTATTTTTTTATTTTTCCTGGAGCTGATTGGCTGTACTCTAAGAGCAGAGCAAAGGAAGATTATGGATGTTAGCTTCTGTGGTAGTGTCAAGATTGTTTCCACTGTGTGGATTAATGGATGTTTCGGTACATTTGTTGTTTGAACTATTAAAATAGGCAGTACAAGCTTTTTTTAGAGGGGGTCTTAAATATTTGCTGATAACTGTAGTCGCTAACAAATACCAGGGAATGAGGTAATTCTGCAGTTAACAGCCTGACGAGGGTCAGATGAACATCAGATGCCTTCTTGCCTTAGTAATGGTTACCTCCAAAAAAAAGTGTGCAGCATCTATTTGCATCTAAATGACCTGGCATGGCGGGAAATACAGCAGTTTCATAGTGCTGCCTAGCTCATCACACTTTGAAGGAGAGATGTTTGGTTACAGCCAAGACGCCTCAGAATGTCCAGATCTTTCTATCTTAGATCTTTCAATCCCTGTCAAGGAATTGAAAACATTGGCAGAAATCTCATTGTTAAGCTCAACTTCAGGCCCAAAGTCATTTAGGTTTTATTTTAAAATGTTAGCAAAGTCTCTGAAACAGCATCTTTAGGTTGTCCGATTCCACCTGATGATCATCTCTACTTTGTACATCTAGTTTTCTACAACATGGATGGCCACAGAAAGATTAAAACAATCAGAACAAGCAGGTGACAGCAGCAGATCAGTGTTGTTGGTGTCAACCTGTTTTCATGAGGAGGGAGAGGATTCGTGCTCTGAAATTTAAATGCTCCTGATTCTCTCACTATTGTCGCCAATGAATTCAAATCACACACTGTTTTTTTATTGATTCTTAATCATTACATGAGGCATTACATATGTCCTCAGTGTGTTTGTACACTCTGAGGTGTCCCTGCTGCTCTGACCTAGCACAGACTATCAGTAAACTTCCACTGAAACCACACAAACACTGGAGTTTCATTGTGTGACACACTTGCATGAATCCAACATATTTAAGCTGATTGAAAATAGGAAAATCTGTTCTTCTCACATTTCTACTTCAGGCGTTTTATTCAAATGATCCTGGCTCACCGGTCAAGTGAAGTGAGATCACGCCTAGGCCTTCGGCACATTCCCAGTCTGGGAATTTCACTGGTTAAAGAAAAAAAAACCAGAAAGGGGGGGTTTACCAGTTGGTAAACTGGTAACGCTGGCTGCATGGAAACAGTGGAAGGGACATAATCTTGTTCAACGCAGTCATTCATTCATCTTAACACTGAATAGCAGGGTGTTATCTGGCTTTCACAAATGGAGATAACACAATTCTTTGATCATCTGCATGCATATCCATGTAAACATTGCAGTTCTTCCTCAGCGATGACTTTCAAGTGACACATTTTATCACGGCTTATTTCCTCATTTACAATCAGAAATATTCCCAGACACACCTAAACACACACGCACACACACAAACAAACACACACGCACGCACGCACGCACGCACGCACGCACGCACGCACGCACGCTCGCACGCACGCACGCACGCACGCACGCACGCACGCACGCACGCACGCACGCACGCACGCACGCACGCACGCACGCACACACACACACACACACACACACACACACACACACACAGGTGTTTGTGTAGGAGGATGGTGGCATGTCCTCCATCAGGTTCTGCAGCTACCATGAATAAGACGGGAGCAACTTTTTTCAGCATAAATCCATTAGTCAGTCACGAAAGCAGACTAAGAACTCCATTCTGAAAAGGGTCTTGATGGGATGTTTTTTTATTCTATTCTATAAATCTTTAACCACAGTCAAATAAATCAACGTAGGAAATGATGCATCTCCAATTATCTTCCTTTGTGAAATGTTTCAAGTCTGAATAAACATCTGATATAAAATTAAAAGGTCCTGAAAAGCTGAAATATTACAGCAGGTTAAGTGATTAACTCATCCTTAGTCTGTTTTACTTTCCAGTCTGGCGAAGTGTTTCTGACTGTAAACAGAAGCACTTCACATTTTCTGTTCTCAGCATGTCCTTCATACAGGAAGATTAATGATGGTGCACCATCACCAGCGTCGATTTTCTGTACAAATAATTGCTGGCTTCTTTGTAATAAATCATGCAAAGCAAATACAAGACTGGTTCCAGGTTGATAAGATACTGTTTCGGAAACACCTAAGAACATTTTCAGAGGAGAGGATGATGCTGAGGCTGGAGCCACCAGGACAAGAGCTCCAGCAGCATCACCTGCTAAACTGACTCCCTTATTTTCTGCAAGTACAAACTTGATGTCTTTTTTTCCGATTCAACCCAGATATCTGGTTTCTCTACCTTAAACCATGGGATCGTTTGTTTACAAAACCTTAAGCGCTCTACATGTTAATAAGAAAGAATAAGCACCACCACATAAATCCACTGAGTCACAGATGATTCAATGACACTGTGCTCCCTGTTACATTAGGGCTGATGTCAGACACTAAAAGGCCAAACAGAGGAAGTTAACTAATTCCGGCCATCATGCCGTAGGGTCAGCTTGTGACGATGCTCCTAAAAACACACGCAACTACGGCTGCAACTGACTTTTATATTAGTAATCGATTATTCTAATGATTAAGTGATCAATCATTAGCTTAATTCAACAGATTCAAAATCTTTTGATTGATTTTGCACAGTCGACAGATTTTACTGTAGAATGTTTTCAGCTTTTTTAAATACAATATTGGAAATACCTTAAAAATAAAAATTCAAATAAACAAATGCTACAGTTCCTTTTTAAAATACAAAAGTAAACATACAACATAACATAGCATTCCTTTAATGACTTGGAATCAGGTGAAACTTTTTGAATTTTGGTAATTACGTATCTAAAGGTCTATTTATCTTAAACTAAAGATACGTTTATATCTTGTATCGTTTTGGCTCGATTACTGCTCTGAGCATGTTTTTCAGCAAATTACCTTTTTTGGAATCTAAATACTCCAGTTAGCGATTGATCGATTTCTAAAGGAGTTAATTATTTCAATAATTGATTCATCATGATTTATCTGATCAATCATTTCAACCACTCCTGCCAGTCAGATCCAACACTGTCATAATTTGAAGAGAAGAGCACAGAGTCCAGATGAGTGTGTGTAATCAGACTTTTCCTAGAGTGTAATTAAAGATGGTGATGAGTGTGTTAAAGAGGAAGTACCTCTGGGTTTGATTTGCATGGAAACAGGCAGGGAGCACATCTCTGTTAACCTCTCCACATATATAAATAATGCAGTAGTCATGTGGGCCTGTGAGGGGTTTCCTGTGTAACCAGCAGCTCCCTGGGAAACCCCTGGAGCTCAGTAGGATGGATGTGACTGGAATGCAGAGCTATGCTTCCCTAATCAGGTGATGTAAAATCAGGATGACCTAAAAAACTCATCAGCAAGCCAACAGGAGAGGAGAACAACAGGCCACTGTGTGATCTTCTGATTGGGGACAGAAAAAGGTTGAATTCAGGTGAAATGAGAGCATTTGGTGGGTATAGAAGAGGAAAGAATTATTAATTTTTTTAATGAGGTGGTTCAATAGAGTTTTCTAAATCAGGGTGTCCAAAGTCCAAATTTGGCCCCCCAGCAAATTACACTGATGCAAATTTATATGTTATGTAGTTTTTTAATATCAGTTTTACAGTAAAAATTAGATTTCAACTCTGATTGAAAATGTTTGGTACAATCCAACATGTTTTTTCTTTAATTCGCTGTGTTTTGGCTTTTATTTTAATTTCTAAATAAGCAGAGCTGCAAACATCCATCAATTTTTTTTACACAAAAACAAACTTGAGTACATCACTCATTAAATATGGGTAACATACAGCACATGTTTTTGAAGATACTTCTGGTTCTTGTTGCTGGGAATAAATGTAACATTTTTCAAGACAACAAAATGGAAAATATTTGACTTCATAAGTTAGTAAATGGTACGATTTTCTTTTATCAAGACCAAAATCTCAGTGTCTCTACAATAATTTCCTTGTCATATTGTGTTATTAGCGAGATTTTAAAATAAAGTCAGAGGAAGCACAGAGCCGTACAAAGTTGCTAAGAAATAAGAAAATACAGTTTGTACGTTCAAAGAGAGGTTGAGACATCTCAGCAGATTATTCAGGTATCAGAGCATGTTAAGGTATTTACTGCACTGCAAATCCATCTATATATGAACCATAACCACTAAATACTTTATTTTTAATTCAAGTGTGTAGTTTGCCCTTCAAGTGTATTTCAACTGAGTTGAATAACACTTGAAGTGTTTACTCAGCACACAGAAGGAAACACAAGTACTTCAGATTGTGCATTATGACAAAATCCATCAAAAGCTACTCAGATTAGTAAAGAGACATCTATATTAGCATTAATATTTGTAAAGCTAAATCATTTTTTAAATATAGTAAAATGCTTTGGAAGTTCACTGCTAGCTTATTTATGTTAGCATCGTACTTTTTTTTTTAACCGGTCATTAAATTCAATTCAAAATTCAAAACTACTTTATTAATCCCAAAGGGAAGTTAAATTAAATTAAAGCTCAAAGATAAAAATGTATCCACATCTCTTAGTGTTTGTTCTCTTGATTTGTTCTCTTCAGCCAGACTGTGTTTGAAGTTTGGCTACCTTCTCAGAACTCCACTGCATGCACTCGTGTGTGTGTGTGTGTGTGTGTGTGTGTGTGTGTGTGTGTGTGTGTGTGTGTGTGTGTGTGTGTGTGTGTGTGTGTG
>CAEGAF010051446.1:0-11291 GCA_903067075.1 Micropoecilia bifurca
ACGCTGGTTCTGCTGTTGAACCGCTGCTCCGCTACAGGTAGTAATATTTAATATTTAGTAATATTTGACACAGAGCCTTCTGCTTCACCCGCTAGCGACTCTCACACCGAACCTGTTTAAAGCTGCAGCATCTAACCTAAAAAATACGTTTTACACGAGAAATGTGTATTTGCGCCACTGCCTCCACCAAATAACTTGCAGGCTACTTTGCACTGACCATTATTTTGTTATTGACAATAAAGTTTACCTTCGACCCAAGGCATCCCAGCGTCCCCCCTTTTGTAAAAATATCAGCCAGCGCCCCCTGCGGTCCTCTGAACGCCCCCTGGGGGGCGGAACCGCCCACGTTGAGAACGTCTAGTCTAAATTAAGGTGAATTCATGGTTCCCTTTTCCACATAATGTAACAGTAGTGTTAATGATAAAAATAAATAAATAATAATTATGTGATCGGTATCGGGGATCGGAATCGGCGATCGGCCCTCAGGGGTGATCGGTATCGGCAGAAAAAAACCTGATCGGCACATCCCTAGAATATACGCTTCAGTTTGGGTTGCCGATTTGTTCCGTACTCTATAGCCGTTTTTGTTTCCAGCCCTGTTGTGTTTGCATATACACTGAGGCCATCGAACCGGGACTGGATGTCATCATTTTTGAAAAAGCAGAACCACTTGGCGGCCCGATTGGAACCACAGCTCTTGTGGTTCTGGGTGGAACCGGTGGCAAGTTCTAATGCAAACACTACTTTGAAACTGTTCCGTTCCTTGCAGTGCAAAGACGCATTATTATTACACATCCACATTTGTAAAGAAACGGTCCCTGAGTGCTTTATATAGTAGCTGCTCCAGTCGTTGTTTCCCTCACGGTGCTGCCATATTGTGCCCAACTGCTTTCTGGGTAACACAGACCAACCGACATGCTGCTGCCGCAGCCTCTGTCTCACTTCCCGCCTCTTCCCCCGGCTTTAAATGTATTATCAAACTTTATTAACAAACCAGCGTTCTGACAACTATCCCAGCATGCACAGCAGCTTCTTATTCTATGGGGAAAATGAAGTCGGTGGCTGCTTACCGAAGCTGCTAAAACTGTTGTGGCTCAATATTGGTCCATATATAAGGCGCACCGGATTATAAGGCGCACTGTCGGCTTTTAAGGAAATGAAAGGTTTTTAGGTGCGCCTTTTAGTGCGGAAAATACGGTATTTCTTTATAAATGTTTTCATCTTGCATTGTTTTGTATCTGTTTTAATTTGAATTTTGGAATATTGATTTCTCACACTGAAAAACTGTTAACACTGCATATGTAAGTCTATTTAAATTCAGAAACATGTGGAAGCTAAACATAGAGACTTGAGGCACACCACAAATTTAGCTGAAAGGTTCCAACATTGTTGTTCAAAAAGTATTCTCAGACTAATATTGGACATGACAGGTTTTCAGTATTTTCCTGATTGGACAGTAAACAACACCAATGTCCACCAATGTCCCTGGCTGGCAGCTCCTGTCCCAGGATGGACATGATGCCTGGTTATGCTGCAGACTGTTAGGTGCTTGTCCAGAGGTTTTGGGTCAAGTACAGTTCTGGTTCCAGGAGACCTCACTCTTCTGATTAAACACCTGACTGTATCTGCAGCGTTTCTGTTCATTTAGCAAAATGAGGAAATAAAACTGAAGTTAATTTCAATGCCACAATAAACTACTTTGAAATGATGGGATGTCTGTAAAAATCCCTTCATAACTTCAGGAAGAGCTTTGATGAGTCAGCCTGCCTGTTGCTCGAATGGGCAGTCAGAAGCATGGTTCATATTGTTCTGGTAATGTTTATCCAGAACCAAATGAACCAAATGAACCAAATGAACCAGGCCTCTGAGAACAGGTGTCAGGAGCAGACAGACTGAGAGACACATAGGAAAGTGGTTGAATCTGCAGTGGTTGGGGAAAGACTGCCTGAAAAATGGGCTTGGTGGCCACCAGCCTCCTGATATGCGCCCTGCCAGTCACAGCTATCCGTCTACCTGAGCATGACATCATCAAGGTGAAAGCATGGCAGTAGGTTGGTACTGTTCTGACAGCCCAGTGGACTCATCGACTGCCTTTTGTATTCTCTCCAGCTCCAATAAGGAGGACAGTTCTCCGGACTCCAACCTGACATTGGAGTCTGACTCCAGTGGCGTCTTTCTCTCCTTATCCAATCAGAGCCAGGAGGATGGCGGCTCTGACAGCGACCAGCCAATCAGCGACTCTGAACTGGGCAGCAGCAACACTTCACTAGAGAAAGATATGGATGATGGAGGCTTGAAGGAGTGGGGAAGGGAGGAGAGCGCCGAGCTCCAGTGGTGTTACCCTTCGCTGCTCAACACACCGTCCTATGAAGACGTGGACGGCGGCGGAGATGACTCAGGGTGTGGAGACGCCGGCGTGGACCAGGATGACAATCAACCTGACATAAAGCCCTCGTTCGCTGCCCCGCAGAGGCAGGAAGCGCCGCCCAGGAAGAGAGTAACCGTGATGGGCGTGGAGCCGGCCCTTCCTCTGTCTCCTTCCAAGCAACAAATCAAACACCTTCTAGATCCGTACCAGAAGCCACTGAGAAGCTCAGGCCTGGACTGCGGGGACGTGGATCCCTTCGTCCAATCAGACAGCTTCGTCTACCTGGCCGTGTCTGCAAGACCTCTGCCCAAAGGTGAAGCTGCCGGACTTAAAGAGATTTCTACCCATGATGCAAAGCAGCACAACATCCAGATACAAGCAGGAAGCACCGAAGCTGAGGGACCCACCACAGACGCCAAGGTGGCTGCAGTCGCTCCTCAGAAACCAGAGGAGGGAGATTTCCTCTGCACCGACAGCTTCGTCTACCTGGCTGCTCCAGCTTGCCTCCTGCTGGGCCCCGCAGGAACTGCACCGTATGGTGGCAAGTAGGTAGAGAGGCATCCATCCAACCATCATCCAACCATCATCCATCCATTATCCATCCATCATCCATCCATTATCCATCCATCATCCATCCATTATCCATCCATCATCCATCCATTATCCAACCATCCATCCATTATCCATCCATTATCCAACCATCCATCCATTATCCATCCATTATCCATCCATCCATCATCCATCCATTAACCCATCCATCCATCCATCCATCCATCCATCCATCCATCCATCCATCCATCCATCCATCCATCCATCCATCCATCCATTCATCCATTATCCATCCATTAACCCATCCATCCATCTATCATCCATCCTCCATCCATCCATCCATCCAGCCAGCCCTGTGAAAAGCTTCTTTGGTTCTTTTCTCTGAATCCTTCCAGGGACTCGGATTCTGAGAGTTCTGGTTCTGGTCCAGTTGATGTGTCGGTTCTGGGATGCGGCTCAGTGGCCGGGGACAGCGACTGGGACTCGGACCTGTCTGACTCCGATCCCAGTCGCTCCTCCAGGTCCGCCGGCCGGTCCCGGAGAGCCCCTGTCGGGTCAGACTGGGACATGTTCGGAGAGGCGGCCGAGCCCGAGGTTCTGGAAGAGCTGTTCACAGAGCCGGACAGGCGCGGCTGTGGGAGGTCCGGAAAACTCCCCGGCGGCGCGGCGGAGACAGAAGCTCGGCCCGAGTCTCCAGCAGCGAAGACAGAGACGTCTTCAGAGCAGCAGTCCACCAAGAAGGTGACCTGGCAGTTCAAACCAGCCCAGAGGTCTGTCTGCACCGGAAGCAGGAAGGAGAAGGACCCGCCACGACTCCCAGAAACCGGAGACGGACACCGACTCTCCCCTTCCTCTTCATCGTCTTCGTCTCCATCCTCATCATCGTCAGGGTGATTCCTGGCAGGTAGAAAGTACCAGCTGATCTTGTTGCTGTTGCTACGGTTGCCTTCTCCAGCCTTGTACAAGCTGCATTCGAGTTGTTGCTTTTCCTTAGACTAGCCCACAGATTCTCGTGTATAGATAGTGGACTCGGTTCTGGCCCGGTTCTAGGACAACAGGGTGAGAACATTTATCTTCATTTCTTTTCTTAAAGGTTATTTGGGCTCAGTTCTGGTGAATGAATGGAAACCCAGACAACTTCTGGGGCGATACCCATTACTCTGCTTCTCATGTTGACTATGTCTTTTATAATCATATTCCACTTTACAGTATTTAATAGTGTTTCAATAATATATTTTGATCTTTGAGATATAGATAAATATACATATATATAGCTGTAATGAATGTGCGCAGAGGATGTTTCTTCTTCTAGACTCAGATAATGAATGTTGTCATGGAGCAAACTGCTTCCTGCTGTGTATCTGCAGCCATGTTTAGCAGAATGCAGCCAGATTCTGATAGAAACGGTTCTGGATGTGGCTCAGTCCGGTCCGTTTCCATGTTTTCACAGCTTTTGTTGCATAACCCTTCTGCAAGTTAGGCATTTTATCAATAATAATACCAAGTTAAACTCATCTGCTTCCGTCATGAGTCACATTAGTCCAGACCTGGTTTCCAAATGCATCAAGGTTGTCTCTGATTCACAGAGGCTCATATATATACATACACCCAGTCGAACCTTTCACATGCAGTGCTGGAGGTTCAAAGTTCATGAGTGAGAGCGGCTAGTCGCTAGGATAACACTAGCCTACTGTAAATAAGATCGGTTCTTAAACATGGTCAGAACTGAGCAGAACCAGAGAAAGTCCAGCATCACTATCATCGTTGGTAGATGTGTCGCCTCATCTGGACCCTCTGATTGAAGGTCCAACTGGGAGTCACTGCAATGCTGAACTGGACCAGCAGAACGGACTGGATGCATCGGGTCAGTCAGAGGTTGGTTCTCCAGCAGGACAATGGGTCCAAACTGGTCCTCTGGGATAAATCGGGAAGCTTCTGGGATGACCTGGAGGTGGTTCCGTTTCCTTCAGCTGACACTTTGGGTCAGACGGCTGAGGTCAAAGCTTTGGGACCCGTATTCCAAAGAAGAAACTGATGAACCACAGAAATTGCTGGGTCACTGGTTGCCATGGTAATACCTTTCAGTCAGTTTAAAACAGTGAGCATAAGATCCATCTGTGGTCCAAACATAAACAAACAGGTTCTGTTTCTACAGAACCAATTAGTGGGTGTGTCTTTGCTCTCTGGGTTCTGATTGGACAGAAATCAGGAAGTCCTCCAGCAGTGAAAATGAAACTGAAACATGACTTATGAAGGTTCTGCTCAGGGTGTAATTGGCGTAGTTCCTGTTTTGACAGCAAATAGAAACAAAATTCTCAATTTTCTCTGATTGAATGTAAAAAGCTTGAATAGAAATAGAGACTAATGGCGTTTTGGTGTTTATGGTGTTTTGCAGAATCTGGTGATTCATCCAGGTAGGAGTCAAGAGACTTAACAATCCGGCACGCTATGGAGGGTTTAAAAGTTGCTCAATACCTAAGGGCTTCTCCAGTTCTGACCAGCATTCTTCCTCCAGTACTCCATTCTCCCCAACAACAGTCATGAGTGAACCATGCATTGATTGTGCAAGTCCCACTTTCTCCACATAACGAGCTTTAGCTGCAGCCTGTCGCTCTGCAGAGACGTGTCCTGTCTGTTGCCGGTTAGTTTCCTCTCAACAGCAAGAAGCGCGGCTCTAAAGAGTCACTGAAGGCTAATGCTGCACATGTGTGGGTTGGAAGGGAAGCAAAAATAGCATGATAGCAGTGACTGTCAGCGATTCTCTTCTTCATTTAGCTCACACACAGAGAAATAGCAAGCTACAGATGCAGCTAATGATCATGGAACAATATGATTATGTTGGTCATCAGCAACTGAAGAAAGCAGTTGCTGATGACCCCTAACCTTCATGCTATTGAACACGATCTGCAGACTTCAGCAGATGTTTTGTGCTGCCAGATCACTCACATGATGAGAAAATTTTATGCTAACAACACCTGACCTTAGCCATTGAGTCGCTGCTCCATCCATTGGCAGAGGTGTGGCTCAGCTGGTGTTGCGTCCTCTTCCTTCAGCTTTAGTTTTATTCGTTCTTCTTAAATCCAGGGTTCCAAACATCCGTCCTCCCTTCCTGTTTACTTTCACAGCGCTCCTTACCTTATCTGCAGAGCAGATCTTTGCAGTGAAGGAGGTTAAATATTAGCTGCAAATTCATTCAAAGACCCCCATCGTCAAGAAAACTATCCGATCATTGAGCGATAACCAGATAGTGCTGTGACCGCCGCTGCGTTAGCTTCCATACATGGTGTTCAATTTAATCATCTGCTTTCATTTATTTATATGTTTTACTTGCCGGTTCTGAAATATGACCATGTTTGGTCTGTAAAGATGTGCCTGTTTCCATTTAATTGACAGTACGGGATGTTTTGGAGCTGCCAGTAAACTACAGATGCACCATGCAGCCTGTGGGATGTACGGAAAGCCGTGTGGCTCACAATTTACCCACTTTTCAACAGCTGGTGGAGTCTTTTAAAGGCAGATAAACAT
Source organism: Micropoecilia bifurca (assembly GCA_903067075.1). Classification (NCBI taxonomy): domain Eukaryota; kingdom Metazoa; phylum Chordata; class Actinopteri; order Cyprinodontiformes; family Poeciliidae; genus Micropoecilia; species Micropoecilia bifurca. The sequence goes on from CAEGAF010051446.1 coordinate 6,443, forward strand.
CCTTTAGTCGTATGGAAGTGGAACTGCTGGGAGTAAAGTCAACAAAAACTGGAGTTTCCAGAAAGCTCTGGTTCTTGTGGGTCGGATCACGCTGCTTCAGGCCACTAATTAAAGCTCTCTGCCAATGATTTTAGCATCTTAGCGTCCAAAAAGAAAGGAAAAAAAGCATTCTTTATTAATTGCTATTTGCTGACCCTGAACCTGGGGTTCACGCTGCATGGCACATATACTGTTACATCTCAGAAGAAGAGTTTCATGTTTAAAGCAGCTGAGGTGCCAGTACACAGCCATCAAACACAATCAATATTTCTCATTTGATTAGTAAAATTTGTCCAAATATGTCTGATTTTTACCCCAAAGTCTTATTGTTATACCAAAGCATAATCCTGGATGTCACTGATCAATAATCAGTTGCAACTAATCCCAATTACAAACTTGAAAGTCCTGGATTTCCTAAAAGCTGGATCCTTACGGATCGCTGAAGCAAACTGTTATTTATGAATCAGGGCTAAATGTTTTAAAAGTTCCTTCACCGAACACTTTGTGTGATCCTACAAGGTCTCAGACATTTGGGAATCAGCGGCCTGATAGCTTGCTTTTAATTTCTTCATGTAATCTGTGTGAACCTTAGAGCGCTCCAGTCAGATGAATCACTAAACTGTGGCAAGACATCTAGTTTCACTGTGACAGACTTTGGACAAACGGCCAATCACATTCTGCCGAATGTTTTTGTACAACTTTGCTGATCACTGTTGAAGCTTTGTGGTGATGAACAGTCCAGACCTTGGATGCATCTTCAAGGGGAGACAAATAAGAATTATGTGAAAATCGTTTTTTTTTCTGTGTGCCATTTTTCCAGAATTAGTTGGAACGTATTAATGTTCAAATAAAGAATGAACTTCCTTCTGCCTAGTTGTCTCTTTCACTTCATCATATTTTAAGAGAAACCCAGTAACTAAATGTTTGGTCTAGTTGTATTTGCAACTTGTACTTGCAGCATTGGTTGCTCTAAAAGTAAGGCTAGCTAAGCATTAGCATTGGAACAGTAACCATGCAATTCTTTTAATTTGTGATCAATTATAAAAAATTAGGTTATCAAAATTTTGATAAAAATCTTCCAAGTTGTCAAGCTAATTGCTAACTTCAACCTATATTTCAATTTTGTATTAGTCCCAACAGCAAAGCATTTCAATATAGTTTTGCTAAACGTTTCTTGACATGCTTTGAAATTTTCCACGATAGAAAGTCAAAGAACTTTAGAATTATTAATATTCCTAAATTGTGTTTTGTTTTGATTTTTTAGCTGGTAATGTAAATGTCTACTAGCATATTTACTCTCAATACTGGAGAGAAGACAAAAAGGACCAGCCATCCTGGAGGAGAAACATGTGAAACCATGGCAACACAGCCAGAGATGTCAAGGACTAATAAACCTGTGATGACAGGAAGATATTTGAAAGAGTATTTGGACTCCTGGAGACACCATGTTCGCTAACTAGAACCCAAACCCTCAGCTGTTAAGGTGCTGAAGCGTTTAACACATTGAACATTATCAGGCACCATCGGTTAAACTGTAGCTTGGTAAGAAACATGTCAGAAACTCACCAAATCCGCAATAATGAAAACTAGTGACTCCATGAAGATCAGGCCTCACGTTCCATTTCATGCTTTAAGCTCTGGACCAGAACCGAACCGACTCTCTGCTGCCCCCTGTGTGTTAGATGGTCAGTGGGGATGTAGGTCTGTCCGTCTATTTCAGGCTGATTAATTGGAGCGCAGAGAATGAGGCCAGAGAGAGACGAGCTGACATGATGAATTCTTTATCTGTGAGCCAGTTCCTGCGGCGCCGCAGGGGGTTCAGCTGCTTTACTGGGCCGGATCACCCAGTTACCACCAGTCCAGACTGGTTCTGGGGTTCAGCTGCTTTACTGGGCCGGATCACCCAGTTACCACCAGTCCAGACTGGTTCTGGGGTTCAGCTGCTTTACTGGGCCGGATCACCCAGTTACCACCAGTCCAGACTGGTTCTGGGGATCTGGGGTTCAGCTGCTTTCCAGACTGGTTCTGGACTTGCTTCGTGTCCTACTAAAACACAACATGTTGCATTAGTGTGCATCATGTTAATCATTATTCCAGGTGGTACTGGGCGACCATCAGGTCATCACTGGTCTGGAGTCCATTACCACCAGAACCGGGCCAGGCTGCAGCTCAGAGCGGAACAGTGTGGGCTGAGAAATTGGACCTACTGGCAAACTGAGCCGGTTCCCCCTGCAGAACCTGGAAGGAACCCGGGTGGAACCATCTTCATGTCTCCTTCCTAAAGGTGAAAATATATCACAGATTTAAAAAGAAAATAAAAACGGAAGTCTAGGAAATAGCGCCCCCTTCACTTCCGTAGTGCAATGGTTTTAAAATAAGGTCTGAGACTGAAGAGGTCCGTCCCGCCCCTTCCTGTGGAGGACTGCGCCCTCTGCTGGTTAAAATCAGATGCATTTGGTGCTTTGGTACCTTCATGACGTTGAGCTTTTTCGAGGAATGTTCTCAGTCCCTGACCTGAAGGTCATTATTCCTCCCAACATTCACCTTCCTCAGCATGAACCGAATCACTCATGGTGCAGCTTGGCTTCACATTGCCATGGTGATTCCTAGAGGGGAAAACAACTTGTCTGCCTAGATAAAGATGCGGGACGATGCTGTGAGGCTCCTCTCCATCCAGGACAGCCGGAAGATCTTAAAACACATTTCTGAACCTGACAGAGAACATGTTGGCTAAAGTACGGAAGGGTTGGCTGGAATGTGTCTCACTTATTTGTGTGTGGGGATCCTGAACACATCAAAGCATTTGACCAAGGAGGCAGCAATGTCCCCTGGGAAACATAATGGACCTGACCACAGGGCCCACATTTCATTGGCTAATGCCCATTTTACGTCACAGCGCAGCTATCAGTGGGTTACTGTCTCCCAAACACAAGCTACATTAGTAAACATGCTGATGTACATTGTGGACCAGCAGACCGACAGAAGGTTTTAATGTCAGGACTCTAAACAATGTTTCTCCACCATCAGTGGTGAATCTGTACAGGTGATGTCAGGGATCCTGATCATGTTTGTGGAACTAAAATTCACAGATTTCCAAAATCTGAANAGGACCAATAAGAACAAAGGATTGTCTGCTGGTGTCAGTATTATTGCTTTGCTTTCTTTGTGTTTAGTGAATGAAAGTCAATAATAAACATCCATTATGAAAACCTGTTAGCCAAGTACAGCATAATGGCAGCACCGATACAACTTCTACACCTTGAATCCTGTCTGTTACAGCCTTACATTAGCTGAACAGATCAATATGCAACATTTACCGTATCTGACATACATTAAATATTTTATTTCACCTGAAAAGGCTTTTTAATAAACTGTAATGGTAGCCAGGCTAAACGTGTTAGCCATGCTAATCATGTTAGCCATGCTAATCTTGTTAGCCATGCTAATCGTGTTAGCCATGCTAATCGTGTTAGCCATGCTAATCGTGTTAGCCATGCTAATCTTGTTAGCTACGCTAATCGTGTTAGCCATGCTAATCGTGTTAGCCATGCTAATCGTGTTAGCCATGCTAATCTTGTTAGCTACGCTAATCGTGTTAGCCATGCTAATCGTGTTAGCCATGCTAATCGTGTTAGCCATGCTAATCTTGTTAGCTACGCTAATCGTGTTAGCCACGCTAATCGTGTTAGCCACCATGTATCAGGCACATTCGAACATTTGCCAACATTAATCACCTCTAAACCATGAATGTCCGACTTACCCAGTCTTCAAGAACAACAGGTCAGTGATCTTGTCTATATTTATGCTGAGGATCTGCTATGTTCCTTATCAACTGGTAGCATTTAGCTGTACAATGTTGGAGGCATCGTGGCTCAAACACCTTGATGTCGTCCAAAACAGATGACATGAACTTGTTGGTTCCATTGTTGTGGCTGATATTTTGTGAAAATCCAGCAGAAATGCTAAACTAATCGACTCAGAAATACTCTGCAGAGAGTCAGTGGAGATGAAAAATACCATGTTTAGACGTAGGAGCTAAGCCGTTAATGTGAGACATGTAGTCACGTGGGACTTTCAAGGGGTGTTTCTGGGCGGAGTTTGTTAAGGTCCATGTTGACCTATGGTAGGAAAACTACAGGCAGGATCCTGACTGTCTACAGAATGGCTGCTCACGCGTTTGGAGACCAACATCCACTTTTGGTCATCCACTTTTGGAGACCTGTTACACCTGTAAATGTAACAGGTGTAACATTTACACCTGTTATAGCCACACCTGTTACAGCCACACCTGGCTGTAACAGGTGTGGCTGTAACAGGCACAAAGCTCTAACAGGCGTAAATGAAACTCTATTGACTTAGTTTATATGCGTATATGCATCAGATATATATCACTCATTGGAGTAAGTTTAGATATTTGTGTGAAATATATTTAGAAAAGGTAGATTTTAATATAAATATAAACGAAGTGAATGCAAGTATCTCAAAGATAATTACAGATGCAGCTGAAAATTCTATTAAGAAATCAGGGAGTATTAATGATAAGAAAAGGGTCCCATGGTGGACAAGTGAGTGTAAGGAAGCAATTAAATTAAGAAATAAAGCCTTTAAGGTTTTAAAACTTAACCCAATTTATATGAACTTAATTGATTATAAAAGGAAACAAGCAGAAGTTAGGAGGATTATTAAGGAAGCTAAGAGAGATTATTGGAGGAAATTTTGTAGTACAATAGGGTGAGATACAAAAGTTGAGAAGATTTGGAAAGTAATTAAAAAAATGAATGGAATTAAAAAAGAGTTTGATTACCCTGTA
>CAEGAF010051448.1:0-18894 GCA_903067075.1 Micropoecilia bifurca
ATGAAACTGGTCAGTGACTACAGGAGGGGTTTGATTACTGCCCCAATTGTTCCAAGTAAGATTTGAATAGACCATTTAATGAACATACCAGCTTCAGCTGTAAACCTCTTGGTAGAATGGATATAATTTGACTCATAATGATAAATTCATCACATGATAAAATAAAATGAGTCCTGTAATTTCTATTCTTAAGATAAATATTGTTTGAAGGGCAGTTTTATTATCCATTTTATTCATTATTTCAGTTACATGTGTTTTTTTTATTTCTGTTTCATTAATTGTTTCATGTTTTTGTGTTCTATTTTGTAAATTTAAAATGTCTTCCAATTCCAGATTGGAGTGTTTTGTACAAAATTCTAGTTTATTAGTCTTTGAGAGGGCAAACTCGCAATTTTATGCCATTATCAATATATAACATAAAAATTGTCTCAAAATAACAATACTATTGATTATTCCAATAATTTCTGGGACAATTTATTGTTCAACAATGTTTGTTAGTGTGACCTGGTTCAGGGTCCTGTCCTTTGCATGTCTTATACCAAGCATCCGTTAGGTGGGATCTCTAAGTTTGGTCTGATAATTGATAGACGTCAGGATAATTTGCATAGAGTGTAATATGAACGCCTCTAGGTCACATGATCTAATCCTACAGTCTACAGTCTCATCTTTTTATCCACTTTGCCTTCTTGTCACTGTTTTCTCCAGTCCAGCTCCATTCTGCAGCTTCAGTGCACATCTCCCTCAACCCGTCTCCAACATGCCACACATCAGTTGAAAGGGTAGGAGGGGATAATGCGAGATGGGAAGACAGACTCAAAGATGAGAGAAGTTGAAAGAAGGATAGAAAGAAAGGTAAAACGGCGAGCATTAGGAGAAGAGGCGACTGGACTGAGGAGGCGAAGGAGGTCGAGTAAAGAGGAATATTACAGAGTCAGATGAATAGACGAGATGGAAGATGCAGGAAAGGGCAAGTAGGACGGGGGAGAGTGTGTGCAGAAGAACTGAATAATCAAAGAAATAACCTCAGCAGGGCTGATTCTCTCCTAAACCTTTTGCTTTTCTCCACCTTGGTGTTTCTGCGCCAAAACTTTCCAGTGTAGGATGCCTCGATGCACACATGCTCTTATTTGAATTTGTTTGCCTTGTTTCAACATTAATGGAAATAATTAGAAAGCATTCCTCACATCTGAATAATTTTCGGCTGGTGGGGGGATGTGGGAGTTTTTTTTTGTTTTTTTGTCCCACCATATGTTACAGAACATGTGCCGGTAGACATTAGCAGCAATCCTGCAGCCCGTTCAGATGTGTCCTTCCATCCATGTTGGTCTTTCATTTTAATCTGATGCTTACCCTAAACCTGGAATGCAATAGAGTCCCAACTAGACATTTTGCATGTTTTAAACCATGAAAAGGAGTCTTTAAAATTCACAGAATGTTGACTTATTAGCTTTTGCAGCATCTAATTATCTATCTCTTTTTCTCCCACTCTGCCTCTCGCTCAGTTGCCCCTGACAGCCACTTTGAGTTTCTCCTCCTCCCCATCTTTGCGCTGTCATTCATCATCAGAGTCATTCGGTTCTCCCCTTCCACAGGGCACAACATCTGCTAGGGAGTGTGGCTCTTACCATGTTGAAGCAGATTTGGATTAACAGCAGCAGCAACCCAGGCTAAAAACGACTTTTTTAAGAAAAAAATTTAAATAATAACTTTATGAGCACAGGATGAAATTTGTCAGTTAGTGGAAATGCACGAGAACAGCTTCCTGGAATGTAAACCATAAACTAAGATGCTTATTAAATTAGTGAAAACCGTCCATCCATCCAGCCATCTTTCCATCCATTCAGTTTAGCATTTAGACGCATAACGGAAACCTCCCATGTTGCAAAGTGATGCCAAACACAGTCGCTGAGTTCCTTAGTGGGTTCACACTTCACTGACTTTGAAGCGCAAAACAAAAAACAATCTGAAACTGTTTCATTATCCATTTTCTTGTGGAGAGCTCCTGCAAACATCCATTTGGAGCTTATTGAAGTGTAGTTTTAACAGCACACCCAAGGCAAAGTATGACTCTGTGGGTCCTGCTTAATTTTTACACTTCATCCCTGAATCAATACCCCTAAGTTAAGCTTCCCCTCTAAGCTACTTGAAGTTTACACGTTTGTCAGGATCTGTGTGAGAAACTCTTTTATATGACGAGGCGACACACAGAAGCCGACTTACTAATGTGTACCGCCAAAGAAAACTAATAGTTTCCTTAATGCACCAGTTCCAAATATTAAAGAATTTGTTGACTGTCAGGATGCGAGGCATCCTGACAGTCAAAAGAATGCAGAGTGAAGCTTGTCTTGGTTCAATTTTTTTTTTTGTACTGTTGAGGCTTCTCTGGCGAGAACAATGTTTATTTTAAAAGACAAATTTAAAAGAGAAGTTTTGTCCAGCTTTGTTATTATGAAGATAATATAGAAAGATAATATAGAAAATGGATGGATGGATAGAAGGCTAGGAAGATTTCAAAACACATAGTATTTTGCAGTCGGCTGTTGTAGTCAACAACTACCCATCCTGACCCGTCTCCTTGGCTAAAAGATATCACCAAAAACCAATGAAGAAAGGAGACATGCTATATTACAGTCTGTATTCCTTTGCGTCATTTGACATTTCATTCGATTTTAAAGTTTACTTCCATCACTACTCCATCACTACTCCCAGGTTTCGGGCCTGATTGCTGGTTTGTAGTTGTAATAACTGAAGCTGCGCATTGACTCTGGTTCGTTCATCTTTCGGTCCAAAGATAATAACTTCAGTTTTGTTTCTGTTCAGGTGGAGAAAGTGTTGGCACATCCATACATAGATCTGTTCTAAGCATCTGTTCAGTGATCGGATGGGTTCAGAGTCACCTGGTGACATTGTGAGGTAGTTGTGTATCATCCGCATAATTGTAGTAGTTGATCTTATTTCCTGTTATAACCTCAGCCAGTGGGAACATATAAATATTGAAGAGAAGGGGTCCTAGGATTGAACCTTGGGGATGAAAGTGAAGTGGGATGAAACTGGTCAGTGACTACAGGAGGGGTTTGATTACTGCCCCAATTGTTCCAAGTAAGATTTGAATAGACCATTTTATGAACATACCAGTTTCAGCTGTAAACCTCTTGGTAGAATGGAAATAATTTGACTCATATTGATAAATTGAGTCATGATGAAATAAAATGAGTCCTGTAATTTCCATTCTTAAGAAAAATATTGTTTGAAGGGCAATTTTATTATCCATTTTATTCATTATTTCAGTTGCATATGTTTTTTTTTATTTGTTTCATTAATTGCTTTATGTTTTTGTGTTCTATTTTGTAAATTTAAAAGGTCTTCCAATTCCAGATTGGAGTGTTTTGTACAAAATTCTAGTTCATTAGTCTTTGAGAGGGCAAACTCGCAATTTTATGCCATTATCAATATATAACTTGAAAATTGTCTCAATACCAATACTATTGATTATTTCAATAGTATTGTACTGATCTTTGAGACAATGACATCGCCTACCTGCGCATTACAAAATGTGGCATTACAGTTGGTATTCAAATGCATCAAAAATGTGACTCAAATCTTGTGGCAGTATTTTAGTAGTATAAACTAATCACATGTTACTGTGATTACATGTGAATAATCACATGTTACTGTATGCAGACGCCTTGTCTGCGCGGATGATAATTTGTGGAACTTTCTCATCATGAACAATTGAAGAAGTGCAACGGCTGGCGGCCCGACCTTCTTTCTGAAGAATTTTACTATTGTTTTACCACTTGGATTCTAAAGGACCGAAACCTTTCGTGCAAACACACACACACCTTTCAAAACACAGAAGGACATCAGAAACAACACACATATTTCCTAAGCTATTATTATTATTATTATTATTATTATTATTATTATTATTAGGGTTTTTTTTTACAAAGGCATTATATTTCTTCATGTTTAGACCCATTCAAGATGTAGTTAAGTCAACATACGTGGTATGTTAATCAGCGTGATAGAGGCTTAAAGCACCTTTGTGGGTGCAAAGACTGATTCATGGTCACAAATATTGCATTTAATTTTTTTTAATAGTCAACTGGCACGATTTTGTTTCAAAAACTATTTTTCGTCAAACATTTGTTGTATATTTGCAGGCTTTTTGTTTTGCTCTGGGGTTTTCCAGGAATCCTTTTTTCATATTTGTCTCCAAGTAAAGTTTCAGCTTTCTCTGATGTTTGAATTTATGTATTTATTCATTGTTACCAAGGTGTCAACACCCTTTGGTCTTCAGAATATTTTCTGTTGTATATTTATTCCTGGTGTTTGACCTTGCAGTATTGGAAAAATCCTTTTGGATAACAACATAACCTCATGTTAAATCAGCTTTACATTATGTCAAACACATTTCATTAAGCAACACCAAATAGGAAATTTGTTCCTGAGCTACAGCTGAACCTGGTCCAGTGAAGTCTTTTGGTTTTGAATAGCCTCTGTTTTAACTGAGGGCAATTCACTTCTAGTTTGTACGCTAAATAAACCCTGCATGGTTTAATCCTGAGATCAATCAATATTAATAAAATGGCAGTAATTACTTGAACTGGATAAAAAGACTTGGGAACTCTTTGTTCATGTCTAGAGACATTATTGAAAGACATCAAAGATACGAGTGCTGGTAGGATTTGTGTGTGCTGTTGGAAAACAAGCAGGTGTTCTTGTGATCCAGTTCACACATGGAAAATAAAAAAAAACAGCAGCTACTCCTTTGTTGCCTGAAACGTTGCTGCTCTCAAAGTCACAGCAGAACCAATTCATGGAGTTGAGATGGAACGAGAATATTAAAATAGCACAGTTGTGGGAAAGCAAAGTCTTACATTTCTCTTTAGTTCAGCCCTGTATTTTTATTCCCTGATCTTACTTTGCATTTCATTCTGGCAGATGGAGATGGCTATCAGGATCACCTTCTCCCCACATGTTTGGATGACGTCTGTCAACAGAGTGTCATCTACATCGCCAAGCGGACCTCAAAAGAGGTACACGCACACGCACACACACACACACACACACACACGCACACAACCACTTTCACTGGTTAACCTGCTTCGTCCTGCTCAGACCTTTGCTATCCTTACCCATCTTTCTTTTCTTTTGATTGGTACAACAGTATCCCTGTCATCTTATATATTGGTGACTGGACAATCCAGTGGGAAGGAATAATTGAATCCCAAAGTGAAAAGAAATTGCCCTCTTGTTGTCTTGTTGTTATTGAATATAATCTACTGAGAGATTCTTTTTGATGCTCAAGCAGTGCCCAGATTTATGGCACAAGCAAATGTGACAGCAATCAGACTTCTGTGTCAATGGTTTACAACCCCAACGCGACCCGCATGTGCAGAAGGATAACGCAGACGGAACACATGGAAGTAATGATGAATGTCACTGTCTATGAATTGATTTTAAAGTTATTGGGGGCCGACAGTTTTGTCACAATGGAAGTGAATAAAAAGAAAGCACAACTACTAGCTAGAGTCTTTTGTGGAGAATTGACTGCAAATTCTGTAGAGGGGTGAAAAGATTGGAATCGGACTGTTTACAGTGGTGAAAAAGGCTTCTTTAATGTAGCTGTAAGGTGCTTTCAGACCAGCCCTGTTTAGTCCACTTTAATCAAACTCTTTAATCATTTGCCCAGAAAGTCTGGTTCATTTGGGGAGTTGTGAATGCACTTTTGGTCCATTCTGATGTGGACCAAAAATGTAAACTCTGGCTTGCCAAAAAAATCTAGGTCTTGGTTTGTTAGAAATGAACTCTGGTGCGGTTCATATACATATAGGAATGCAAGGGATTCTGGGAAAGCGCACCCAAACCGCTGATAACAGACCAAGAGTCTGTTATCAGGAGAAACGGCTTGAGGTCGTTTACTAAAGACAAATGAGAAATCCTTCAACCGCTAAAATCTGAAGACCCTCCATTTTGTTTACGTTTTGTAAAGAAGGACGTTACGCTCATATCTTCTTCTGAGGTTTTTGTGTCATTTCCTTCAGTGGTTCTTGCTGACGTGCCACTGCAGCTGACTGGGGGAACAGGTTTCTTAAAAGATTTTTTCATTTGATGGCGTGAAAGCAAACTCCATCAGGTGAAAGTGCAATAAAAAATGTTGCGGTTTTGGTCCCCAATCGAACCGACTCTACCAAACTATGAGGTGTGAAAGCACCCTTAGTTGTTTCTGCTTGGAGAGTCTTTCCCAAAAAGACCCTTTTGTTTGTCAACCAGTCCGTAGGGGCTATGGCTGCATGATTTAGGTCATTTACCTGCTGGAAACCTCCACTCACCCCAATCTCAGGTCTAATAGTTAATAACCGGAAGTCATCCATCTTTCAATGACCAGCCTGGATCAGGTTTCTTGTCCTTAGTAAAGACCAATGACAATCCCACATTATGTTTTTCCTGTCAGGTTAAAACAAGAAGCTACTATTCCTTTGAACTATTTTAAAGTGAATTCTTTAAAATAATTCAACATGTGAGCAATTTAGTTCGAATCCCAACACGACAAATATTTACCTGCAGTTCACCAACTGGTTGTCTGATACAATTGTTGTCTATTTCCAGAAGCCAGTAGCCATGTGGCTCACTGCAGGAGGTCTGGGCTACTTCAGTTCGTCACTTTTGTTTGTGGAACAATGTGAACGTGGCAGATTTGCACACACGTGTGCTCATGTAGTTTCATCTAATTAACATGTATGAATTTAATGTAGCGCATACAAACATGTTCACACCAAGTTGTCCTTCCACCCAAATGAGCACACATCCGCTCCACAACCACCTACGTAACATCTTGTGCAATTCTCTCTGTTAGCTGTGCGCTTTGGCAATAGCTCCCTTTTATTTTTTCTGACCAGAGAACTGGCATTCGCTCATTTTTAATTCCCAGTCCTCCCCCACACATGCACACGTGTGTATGAAAGACGCATGTCAAACCTCATAGATGTGCACATTCTGTAAAAATGCTTTCTTTCTTTTTTTTAATTTGGTCTGTCAGCAAGACCAAAAATGATTGAACGAACAAGTGAAAGGAGGAGGGTTGAGAAAGGCGGGGAAGGGAGGACTTATCAGCGCTGATGGATGAAGTAAACACATGTCGTGTTCTTGGTTGTTGTGTGTGAGAGACTGTTATTACTGTCAAAGAAAGAGACGGGCGAAGACAATAGTGGGTGGAGTGAGGACCAAATTCATTTCTCTTTAAACTTCCGCAGCTGTTTGGAACTGTTTAGGCACTCCTACAGAAAATATTTTCTTGACTTATGCATTCAAAAAAATACAATTGTTGGTGTTTTTAATGCAAAAATCCAGCCTTCTTTTATTTGCTTTCCTTTCTAAGCATCCAGGACGTGATTAATGGAAAAAACCATAACACATAAAAAAGTATCACCTTGAAATGGTTTTATACATTCTCTGAATTTTCAGACCTTTTGCTTTTAGTTAACAGCTGGTGTTTTAAGTCATTGAGATTTTCAGAAAAAAAAATGATGCTATCAAAGCAGGAAAACCTATTAAGACAAATGTTTCTTGGCTAAAGAGGCAAAAAGAAAAAAAACACTATCAAGGACAGGTGGAGTAGACGGACTGTGTGGTTTTCTAACATATTTGGAAATAAAGATATTTATCAGGGATTCACAACGGAACAGTTAGTAGCACTGATTAACCTTAGTCAGCAATAAGCAACTTTTTAATTTCTAAAGTTGATTTAATTTTATTATGCTTTAAAACTTCAAAAAGTGAACATTTTAAACCTGACGAGTTTTACATTTTTTCAATGAATAAATTATTATAATCGGGCATAGCCAATGTCTATAGGTTATACAACAATATAACCACTTGAAAAAGGTCAATGCCATGTTTAATAACAAAAATTGGATATTTTCAGTGCAATAATTATTGATTCGTTTTTTTGTTTTAAATATTTTCAATACTTACAAACTGTTGGCATGACTTTCCTTGTTTCAAGCTTCTTATGCACAAGTTAATCAACAGGAGTGAATTAGTTGATGCCACAGACCTTGCTTAGCTGGATGTGAGAGGTTGAGAGGCTAAAACCCTTCCTCTGCCTACATTCCCCAGAATGCTGTGGGGTTCTTAGCTTGCAGACAAACACTAAATTAGCTAAACTGATTTTGCTAGTTCGGCAGTAAGTACTACAATACATATCACCGATATTTATGTTAGTATTACACAGAGGTGGGTAGAGTACTCAAAAACTGTAATAGTTGTAACGTGCTTATATTGTTTATAAATTATGAACAAGGTGAGAGCTAGTTCATAACTTGTGGCTTCTTTACACATAATAACTCCATAGCAACTACCCACCAAGAAGACTGTCAGTTACAAAGTTATCGGAAGTGTGATGTCATAAAAACTATGTATTAATATAGACCGCGTGTCTGTCACAATATAAATCTCTAAATATCCTAACCTCAGACATTTAGCTCATTTTGTTTACTGTTGCTTGCTAGCTTAGCTCTACCCCTGCAGCCTCTCCAGGCTGACAGGATTACAGGAGTCTGTGGGGGGGCTTCCCACAGACTGCTTCATTTTTGCTCTTTCTAGACACACACTGATCCCATTTATAGCTACTCACAGCTCCTCTCTCTCAGACCCACACCCTCAGTAACACAATGGGATAATACCACAGACAGCAGTGTAATTGTGTGACTCAACTGTCAGACAAATTGAAGCAGGTAGACAGGGTATATTTTTTTATGTCACACCAACCAGACTGTCTGAAAGATTCCTACCAACAACAAGGAGGCAGAAATCTCAGACCATGACACTTTTATTATTTAATTTTTTTTTTGTATGGTCAACATTGATGCTGAGCAGTCCTCATCCATTCATAATCTTTCAAAGTAAGGACCATTCAATGTGTTTTTTAATTATCTTATTTTATTTTACATCTTTGCATTAACTGGAATTTATGTTTGGTGTAAAATGTTTTCAACATGCAGCCGAAACAACATACTGGAGCACTATAGAGCTGAATATGATTAAACACAGTGGGTGTTAATCCTGTCTGGTTTGGATTGTTAGTGGAGTGTAAGCACTAAGAACAAGATTTTCTCACTCTGCACACCTGCCAGCAATGAGTGAGTGACCCAAGCAGCAAGTGTTTGGCCGGCGGCCATGTCCCTTGGCCCCGAGTCAAGGCAAACCACGGAGAAGTGATGAGCTCTGCGGACGCTCCCGCTGTTCTTGTGATTTGGCTTACGTTCTCTACTATGGAGAGCCGTTTCGCTCAAAATTCAACTAACTCTGTTATTGATAAATTATTTAATGTATATTCTGTGAAATACATAAATGTCCCCATTAAACCAAAAAAGTAAAGCTTTTGGTTAGAGCCGAATTCCAATGATATATGAAAAATTACACAAATAGGTCAAAACAAAATAAAATTCCATTATGAAATGAAGAAACAATGGAAGAAATTAATAAATAAACATCTAAATAAATAGCTAAAGTTTTTATTTAGGAAATAAGCGCTCAGTTGAAAATATATTTGTTCTTATTTCACAGGGGCCATTATTTATTTGGCATATGTATTACTCATTCATGAATAATAGTATTTATTTAATTTCAGATGTAAAGACTCTTTATGCTCTACAACAATGAGCTTATTAATATAAGCACTCAATTTGTATTAACAGCAAGTGTGATTAACCGAAATATGCTCCTTGTTGGTTAAAGAAAACGTCACAGCATGAAAGAGAGATCTAGAATATGATCTGTAAGCCTATTTAGAAATGTAATGTTCGATATTAGTTTATATGTACTGTACTCCTGGTAAAAGTCCTTTATATTGTCACATTCCTAAAATAATGGCCATCTTTTTTTTGCTAAAAGTTTTATGGAGTTTTTTGCCTAAATTGTCCTTTGGAAAAAACAACTTAATTTTATTGTCAAAATCGCTTTTGGCAGGAAAAAAGAATTATTTAAGAAAGGGGAAGATATTTTAATTTGAATTTAGTAGCAGATGTTGGTTCGGTTAGCTTTTATTCTCATTTGTTGTATTCTGTGTTTAGCAGAAAACAAAACTAATATGGTTAAATGGGGATTTATATGAGTGAATAGAACAACTTATTGAAAATTATGAACTGTTGATCTAGATGGTTTCTGTGCTGCAGATAAATTTTTAGCTTGTGTCCAGCTTTAGCTAGTTTAGCAACAGAGCCAATGCTAATGTGTTTAGCAAATATTTGGCAAACTGAGACCTTAACTCTGAGGCATCAAATCTTAGCAGTGATTTCAAGGAACAGCTTTAAATAGAATTTATTTTAACCCAAACTCATTCTTAATATGTATTTCTTTTTAACCTGGAGACAAATCAGATGTTTGAACTAATCAACATCTTTTGCTGGAATTTGGGATGTATTGGCATTCTTAAAAAAATCTAATTGTTTTATAAAAGTATGAAAATAAAATCCATATTAAGTAATACGGTCTTCCCAACCAGAAGAAACTTGCATGTGTTGTTTGATTAAAGACTGATTAAAAAAAACAAGTTTCAGATTGTCACACAATGCTTTGTCTTTTCGCTTATGTCATACATGACTTAATTAAATCACAAATTTCATGCTACAACTGAACTATGGACTTTGATTCAGGTCTCATTTTGTAATAAATCACAGGAATGATAATCACTTTACACTCCATAGCAGCAGAACTTTACCAGAATCTAAAGATTGGTTGCAAACATCCTGGTGTTGGGCTAACAAGGGCACCTTCAGTAAACTCCACCCCTCAGCAGGCCGTCGCTGTTTTGGCAGCATGTTGAGGATGAATTAGACGACTCATACGTTGAGCAATATTAGTCCAAAATCTTGGTAAAAAACAGAAATTGCATAATGAGCGATATTTATTTTCCTCTACATTCTTAATGCACATTGATCTGACCACATTCCTTTGCTAAGCTGGCTGCTCCCCTGTCAGTGTGAGGCAGACTGCATCTTTCCAACCCTTCAGGTTAGTCGGTGTGTCAAAAAGGTGACCCTGACAGCAGGCAGCAGTAACACCAAACCACCCCCGACCCGTCCATCCATCTGACAGAAAGTCGTGTGGATTCAGTCCGTCACTGGCTCAGCTTCTTCCTGAGAATCAGGAAGCCCATTTACACTGAAGCTAATGACTGAACTCATGCATGTAAATGAACACCAACAACCACATGTCTCCAACACTCATACTGTAGATGTTCTTCACTGATATACGCTATATAATAACCAAATCACTAAAGTAACCAAAGTTGTACTGTTGTCCAAACATTGTTATGATCTCTGACGTTAAATTTGTGGGGTTTATTTTGTTGCTTTTTTAATAGAGAGGAACCTCAAGTTCAGTTTAATTTGTTGCATGACCAAGCTTGTAAGCCAGTCTGCTTGTATTTCAAATTATTTTTCTCCATTTAAAATAACAAAAATAATTTTAATCAGTCCTAGCTAAGCTTTCTATAAAAGAGGCTAAAGTTTCTAGTTCCAATGTGTCAAAAGTAGGTAATACTTGAAGCTGTCAGTAATGGCATCTCCATTACACATGTTCTCAAAACTTTCTTAGTATTCTGCTAATGTTGAATAAACACAATTTCGCAATTGCTGTGTTTTCATTAAATAAGAAATCCAATTAAAATCCCATGTGCATGTCTGTTCATGTGACAAGACGTTAAAAAACGTAATGTGCCATAATTCTTCAAATACTTGCTGTCGTTTTCTTGTTTGTGGTTTGCGCCAGCGGCAACATCCTGTTGTTGATCATGTGACTCGTGTGATGCAAAAACAAGTGTTTCAATTGCAGTTTTGTGAGCTGAACCCATTTTGATATGGCCAAAAAAATCGATCTCCTTGCAGCGGCAAAACCTTTTAGCAACAAACACGAGTTTTTTTCAAAACTGATGTGTTTCCATTAAGTGAATTTATTTTTGAGATGTCAAATTGCTCAATTATAGGGTGAATTGGAATCTTATTGTTAAAAACCTGTATGAAGTTCGAACCATTATCCATTAAATTCCACCAACTTTCCAGATTTTTCTCTCTCAGTTATAAAAATAAGCACATATAGCTTGTTTTCAAGAATTAATTGCACCCAGCTATTTTCAGTAGCATACTTTGAGGCATTGCAGAAAAATGTTTAGCCTTGAGTTACAACTTGGCACAGTCAAAGGAACTGTTGCTATGGCGAATACTCAGGTCATGCAGCAGTGGTTATGTGGGTGAATGTCAAAGTATCATCATCAGAGTGAATTCCAGAAACCGAGGTTTTCCAGCACAGTGTTGCATTTTAATGAATTCTCCTGTTATTGGTTTCACCTCTCGGTTTCTTTGGCGCTGTGCATGATTGCTGCACACAAAGACACATAATCAATACCTCATTTACACACTTACACACTCATGCCAAAACTGAACCAACTTCCAGTGTGCCATTGGCTACATAACTGCGTGCCATTTCCACTCTCCCCTCCATCCTGTCACTTGCTATTTTTTTTAGTGTCAGTGTTAATGTAATGAGCTTCAGTCATTATACTGCTGGATATACAAAAGCCATTTGTTTCAGATGTTTTCCTTTATTTATTTTATTCATTTAGCCACAGACGGCTTAGTCTGACAGTGTTACAGCACCTCCCCACATCACCCCATAAATCCCATCCACCCCACCTACACCACAGGCCACCCACATTTTAATTTCTTGGCCTAATGAAGCGGCAGCTCTCTCCGTCAAAATGAATCAATGGGAGTCTGTGAGCACGCTGTCGCTTTTTTTTCACTTTAGTCATCACCAAAGTCGGGGAGGCTATCTTTTATTTATTTATTTATGTTTTCCACATTAATAGCCTTTTTTTTTATTTCTTGGGTTTTCATGTGTTCCTACATGCATGCCGTACGGTTCAATGTGTGATGCGCGCATGTCGGCGCACACAGATTCACACGGTAAGTCATTAGTGCGGCGAGTTTTCCTGCTGGTAGATAAAAAGTCATTTATATGCAGAATCCTTCTCCCCTTCGCCATTAAAGGTATCAGATTACCTCACGAGCGTAAATCCCATCATCGTCTTCATCTCCATTAACTAGGTCATTTTGATCTCTCCGCTAACACGTTTGCACACTCCTTCTCACCCACTCGTAGCACACAAACGCGCGCACACACACGCGTGCTTACAAGCAATTTCAAGTTAATATTGTTGACATTTGATCCAGCAAAAGTCTGAGTTATTTAGACGCACAAACTAGGTTTGAATTAGAGATTCTTTAGCAACTGATTATCCTAAAAAGACATTCACTTGACATTCTACAGATACTTTGCTTTGGTTGTTAATTAAATGCCAGAAACTCCTGCATAATTCGTTTCAAATGTTCCGCTCCCAAGCCGGCTATTTTGGCTCGCCTTAGAGACTTTTGAGTTGTACGAGCAAGACCCGATATGATTTGCTTTAAATTCACAACACAGATCTGCAGGCTAATAAAAACAAAACTCAGGGGAAACATTGTTGTTCTGTCCTGGGGGAAAATGTCCTAAATTACTTCCTGCCTTCTGTTCAATTGCAAAGACCGTATCTTATGACTTTCTACTTGCACTGTTGCGCTGTTATCTCATTCTGCCTATGGCCTTTTCATCATCTGCCTTTGTTCTGCCAGAAGGTCCCACAAATTATGATAAGAAATCAGTGTCAGTAGGTAATCTTCAAGTGCTTCAGTTTATTTATACATATAAATAAATATACATATATAAGAAATCTGCTCATGCTGAGTTCTGATTTTAATTATGACCACCAACAGGTAATGTGCGTACAACAGATTACCCCCCACCTCTCGCCACAGCATCTCCTCCTCCCCCCTGCATGGAAGGGCGAATGTCAGTGTTATGGTAAGGAGGAAATATTAGACGGCAAGTGAACATGTTGTCCTGAAATGTGGCATGCAAGTTGCAGGGACAAGCATTTGAGTGAGTTTGACAAGACCTAAACTGTGATGCCCAGACACCTGGATCAGAGTAGCTTCAAAACTGCAGCCCTTGTGGGTTTGTGTTCCGGTTAGGTAGTAAGAAGTATCAATCAAAAGTGGTCCAAGGACGGAGGAATGGAGAACTGGTGACAGCCACTGGTGATGATCATCGATGGATCATTGATGCACATAGGGAGTGTAGTTCGTTTCAACGTGGACCGTGTGGTTCGTTTCAACAAGCTGCCATGGCTCATATTTCAGAAGGAGTTACTGCTGTTTTGCTTGAAAGGTGATATAATACACAATCTATCTCAGGCCTTATTCCACTCAGGCATCTGTGGGATGTACTGGATAGGTGACTTCAGTTCATCAAAACGCCACCTCACAACTTACAGAACACTATGAGAGTCTAGTAGAGTCTGTATCTCCATGGATGACACTGTTAAGATTGGTTGACCCACACTGATGAAATCAGTTTTCATTGTTGCGTGACGAAAATCATGTCATTCTATTTTCTGCCTCATGTCGTCCATCCCTTCTTGCCACAACCCTCCTGGTGAACTTGTCACTCTATACATGCAAACCTGTGTGATTGGTCTGAATCGCATGGGTGTGTCTATTTATGGAGAAAACAACATTACTCGACTCCCATGAGATGCTGTTTTGACTCTTTGCTACGGCATGGTGCATCATCAGGTAGCACTAACCATCAGAACAACAGATTTTCTGAGAGCAGATTTTTGAAGACCAATTGTTCGAGGCTGTGAGGAAGTACATACTGAAATATTAAACTCTGTCTGCTCAGTTTTGATCTGGTGCAACGGCCAAAGGTTTCACCGATGTCTTCCGTTCTCTTTTTGTTTTCTTGATTCTGTGAAAAACAAAAATTCAATTTTCCAGCCTGCCAATTATTGTTTCCTCCTCCTCTGAACTTGTGAACTCGTAATAGTTGTTCTTCACCATGATCAGTGTTTACTGCTGTAAACCAAACATGACCAAACACCTTGGTGTGTTTTGTGGGCCGTGAAGGATCTGTGTCGAAACGGCAGTTCAACTTCGGTCCAACTGATGCTGGTGGTCATAATTTTATGCCTAATTAGTATTTATGAACACGTGTCTATAAAGTTTTGATCTTTATCATCTTTAATTTGTGACCTTTCGTCATTTTGATTCTTAGTTTTATCAATTTTCTCCATATACCTTGCTGTCCTTCCAAGCGTTGCAGCAAAGGTCATGGATATTTACCCAGAGAGCAAAATGCCATCTCTAATTTAATCAATCGACAGCTTTAATGCTTTAGTACCTTCAAATGAAGCCCCCTCATCCTGATACATGTGAAACGCTCAGTTGGTGTGTGCGTGTGTGTGGGGGTGTGTACATTTTCTGCAGTATTGACTAGATCTGGTTGATATTCTCTGGGCTTTTCCTCTCTCCTCTTCTAATCAGTGTTGAGGGGGAAAAAAGGAAACAGACAGTACACTGATTGCCTCAGGGCCTACATCAGCACAGTGGTCTGCTGATAAGGCCTGGCTAGCAAAGGCCTCATGTTCCCCTGAGAGGGAATGTCATAGCACAAGTGAGAGCAGACCAAAGGACTCCAAGGTAAAGCAATTGCCTGTGATGTATTTTTTGCCTTTAGGACTTTGTTGAAAAGAAAAAAAAAAGAAATCGAACAAGATAGGTCTTGATAAAATTTTAGACATCTGGACATATTAAAATAAAGTTCTAAAATTAAGTACAGTTGCACATAGATAACAAAGCTTTTTGTTGAGTGAAGTGCAGGGTCTGTAATTTCTCACAATTAGTCACATTTTAATCAAATACGATATTTTCTATCTGAAAAGCCTTTTGCTCCTAAGTTATTGGCAGCAGTAAATAGACATATGAGCTCATCAGCAAATATATTTTTTGTGTCTATTTAGGTTATTCAACCATCAGATTAATGCAAAGTGCTATTCAACTGTCAAGTGTTCTCAGAAATCCCTGATCATTCATGGAAGTTCTTCGAAAAAAAATCCTTCTTTACAAATGTGGACTGAGAACACAGACATCAGCATTGAGGATGTTCTGCTGCTGCTACATGTTCAGCATTAAGTTGCTATTATAGGCTTGTTGTTTTCAGATGCTGCTTCTGAATCAGATTTATAGCCATACCAAAAACACATAGAAAATAAAAGAAAATGGCATTAATTATATTAATGGCATTTTATATAAAATGGTAAACATTTTATATAAAATTTTTAGTATGTTAAAATCTATGTACCGTACTTAATTAATGTGAACGTGTTCAAATACTGGCCTGCTTGAACATCATTTTTTTACTTTTTATTACAAGAAGGATTATTGTTCTGTTTTATAGCAAAGGTCAGGTGTCTCAAGTACTTAAAACTGATTTATCTGTAGATGACAACATTGAATGTAACCTCTACATAAATTGCTAAGAATCTCTTTAGAGCTGTGCCTGTTCAAATGAATTTCTTCTGCCTCCTAAAGCTGATGCTCTGAAGCAAAGAAAGGTGGAACAAGATTCCTCCACAACAGTCTTAAAGACTGATTAAGTTTTCACCAAAAACTGATATTAATTTACACAAAGCAGCAGGAATGCTTTCCTAAATCTAACAGATTTCAGTGAGTTTCTTAGCTTTCTATGCATTTCCATGTCCTTTTTTCACGTATCATATAGTTATCCCCTGTCATTAAAATACCTTAAATTCATTTGTGAACTAATTTATCTTTGACCTCTCTGTGTGTGTCGGTTATGTCAGCTTCAAGGTATTTCTGCTAAAAGTAGCTCTAAAAGGTCATAAGGTTTTTCTAATTTTAACATACTTCGCTTAATTATCTCAGTTTTCTGAGAACATAATGTGTATTGTTGTGTATCTCAGTTCTCTTATTATAGTCCTTTATCATTTTCTTATGTATTCAGTCTTTAAATCATAGGGTTTTTTTCTTCTTGACCTTCTTGTATGTTAACATTTATACTCAATGTTAGAGGAAATTACTCCCATTTCTTCAGTGGACACATAATCCAAATAATTCTAATTTGGATTATGAAGGTAATGTGTCACTAACAGCTGAACTTCCAGTTAAGTCTACAACTGGAGCGGAGCCATGTATTTATTGGAAACTTAATGCGCATCCATCTTTTTTCACTCGTTTCTTTCCTCATCCGTCTTCTCGTAACTGCTTTGAAACAGCCAGCCTGAAATGCGACATAAAAATAACTGGCACCTTCTCATTTTCACTGCCAGTTTTAATTGATTTACCTTCGGAAATGTATGATTATGCGTGGGAGAAACCGTAATAATATGTCCATCCGGAATGAGGGTCTTCTGCCAACAAATAGACTGGCATCATCCTCAAAGCTCTCCCACTCGCTCTTTTCTTCTCTCTGCCAGCATCTGCAGCACGGTCTGCTCAAGCACTTCTATCTGCTATGGCAGTAATCATTGCTGAACATTATGTCCATCTGGCATACAGGCAGCTCCTTAAACCACATTGCAACATTACTCAGTGGTCACTTAATGAGAGCCAGACAGAGCAGCATTTCATTAGAGTTCAATCTAGACAAAATATCCAGCTTGGAAGTGACTTGTTCATTCCTCTTTAGCTCAATCACACCTCCAATCATGGCTCTCAAGTAACTGTCTTTGAGGGCTTATAAATACGCTATTACAATAATTTTGAGCAAAACAGGGGCTTCATTTATGAGGTTGTAACTTTAATGAAAAGAGTAATGACTCAGCAGTGAATCTAAGATTCTTTCTGGCGGTGCAGCAGGACACACCAGTCACACTTTGCTGAGTACCTTGGTTTTGGTTTGGAGATTTCAGTTTGGTACAACCAAGAAAAAATCTAGAAATTAGTGAGTTTAGAAAGAAATTAACCTGAAAAACAAAGGAATTAAGCAAAGCTAACATTTATTTCATTGACATCGATGATTTTGACGATAGCCCTCAACAAAATGTAATGTTTGTTTCTGGTTTCTCAATTGGTGTCTATCATATTTTTATGACTTTTTTGTGTTTTTATGATGCAAAGCACTTTGAACTGCTTTGTTGCTGGAACGTGATAAACTTCATTGATTGATTTCTATTAATTTTGCCTGTTTCAGCTCTATTAGGAAAATAATTGTCTATTTCTCAAGTAAGAGAGAATTTAAAAAAGAGAGTGAATGTGAATACACCTCCTATTTGTGGATGCACCGATATGAAAATCTGAGCTGTTACCTATATTAGATATTAGAGGTGTGCCAATCGATCGGTCACCGATCACAATCTGGCCGATTTTTGTGAAAAAGTGCATAATCAGTGATCGGCGATCATTGGCTCTGTTGCCGATACCGATCACCTGCTTCTCATTTCGCATCCTATCTGTGCAGCTGCTCTCCTCTTTCTTCACACTGCGCAAACACGTAGCAACAAATCCTAAGTAATGTGTAACTATAACTATAAGTGAACGGGAACGTTTGCGTGTTGCGGTGGAAAATTGAAGCAGGTCAAAATGTATCAACACAACGAAGCGAATACCACATAAAAACAATGACGTACTTGACAGAGTTTGGTTACATCAGGCTCACTGCAGTAAAAAAAGACATATGGAGGATCAGATAGCAGGTAAAGCAGCGCACAACTACAAACACTCACCCGGATTAGCATGACGGTCAGAAAGCTAAACTAATAACCCTAAAATTATTTAAGTTTCGAGCTGCGATGTAAGACGCTGGTTCTGCTCTCGCTGTTGAACCGCTGCTCCGCTACAGGTAGTAATATTTAATATTTAGTAATATTTGACAGACGGAGCCGCTTCTGCTCCACCTGGTAGTGACTCTCACACTAAACCTGTTTAAAGCTGCAGCATCTAACCTAAAAAAATACATTTTACATACGTATTAAAACTTTCACTGTCCTAACAT
>CAEGAF010051465.1:0-17249 GCA_903067075.1 Micropoecilia bifurca
CTTTTCTCCGCTGCTCACGAAGAATTATCTGTTTATTGCTCTTTTAATTCTGCATAGTAGACTTAGTGAAAGCGGGAGAAGGGGAGACGGGTGTAGGGGTTAATATTTGCAGTGAAAATAGCTGATGAAGCCTCCAAGTAGTTGTTAAGGGTTTTGCGCTTACGTCACTATGACGTCACCGCGACTAGTCGACATCGACTCGACTATTGTCATGATGTAGTCGACGTTAAAAAATATGTAGTCGTTCAACCCCTAATTTACAGTCTCTTTGAGCAGAGAAGTAAACAACAGAAGCTCATCAGCAAAAAATACATTCATTTTGTTAGTTTTAGAATGAGTAGAAAATATTTGTATCTTTCTTCTTAGGAAGCTTTAATTATAAAATTATGCCAACAATTTCTTTGAAATTAAACAATAGAAAAAGAATGTATTTAATAAAAACTGTTCAAATCCACCAAGTTTGAGCTGTAAAAACATTTTCAACCTAATTTTTTTTTCTTAACTTAATCTTGCTCTAGGATTTCCAGTGCCAACCATATAACCCATCCTATTAGCAGTCATGTGATTGGACCTGAGCAAATAAAAGAGGTCAAAATGTAAAGAAATAAATCAGATTTTGAGGAACTCATGATCAAACCTCAAACATGACTGGTGGGGAGAAAAGTGCTGTTTCATGGACGCCTCTGTGTGACTGAGGGAATCACAGCGCTGCGCTCATCAGTTCACGCCTCTATGGCATGAAAAATAGCTGGAGTGTGAAGAGTCAGCGTGAGGGCCGTAACTGACCACCCTGTCAAAATTGTCCTTGACAGATGGTCAGGGCCGGGCGGGGCTGAGGGTGGAGCTGAGGGTGGAGCTGAGGGTGAAGCTGAGGGTGGAGCTGAGGGTGGAGCTGAGGGTGGAGCTGAGGGTGGAGCTGAGGGTGAAGCTGAGGGTGGAGCTGAGGGTGAAGCTGAGGGTGGAGCTGAGGGTGAAGCTGAGGGTGGAGCTGAGGGTGAAGCTGAGGGTGGAGCTGAGGGTGGAGCTGAGGGTGAAGCAGGGTTATATTGATCAAAAGATACAAACCGGACATGCAGTGTACCGGTATGCAATGAGGTCAGTGTCCAATCAAACCTCTATTTTCTCTTACTCCTTCTGCTGATGTAACAAAATACATAAATGGTTTTTCTGTGTGTTACAGGAACATTTTCAGAACTTTAGACTTAAAACATTCCAACTAAGTTGGAGAATCAGCCTGTTACACAAACAACACCAAGCTATGTGTTGTCGGGTTAAGGAGGACCGATAGTCACCAGAGTGACAAACAGCTCAGGATGTGACTCCTGGGCTGGAGCCGGTTTTGATGCCACATTCGTCTACTGAGGCAAATTACAATACATCAATAGGTCGTCCCATACAGGAAAAGACACATGGAGGGTTTGTAATATGTTAGCAGTTCCATAATGTTCCCCAAAAATTACTAAGACTCTTAAATACTTCAGTGTTGTATATATTTAAAAAAATAATAATAATAATAAGAGAATTCATCTGATGTGGACTTGAGTTTTATATAAAGGACAATGGAAACACATATATAAAAAAAGAAGAATTGGGCACCTTGGGTTGCATTTGTATTAATCTCCCTTTTACTCTGTTGCCCCTAAATTGTACCTTCCTGTTTGTAGTTTGAGCTCACAGATGTTCTGTGAATCCCTCTGAGGTTTGGAAGACAACAGAGAACAATAAGTTGTCATGTTAAAAAAAGGTAAATAAAGTAAATTTGACAAACTTTATTCAATGACATGTAACAAATGAAGTGAATCTTTTTAAAGTTGGAGCTCTACTCTGTTTTTCAGTGTGTGCTGGTTTCCACATGAGATACTGATGCAGGTTACATTCACGGAGGGAATGCAACACACGCATTAGGTTGTATCATATCTGGGCTGCTAAAAATAACCACCTTAGCATATTTTTAACTATTTACCGCCACAACAAAATATTCAAAGAATCCCAAATGTTGAGCTTCCCTCCTCCTTCTGTCAGGATCAGAGATGCACAGGAAGTGGAGAACACATTGATTCCGCGCGCTCCAAACACGGGCTGGCCCTGACAAGGTTGTTATAACAGTCGGTGGGGTCCATACAATCGCTTAATCACCAAAGCTGTCAGTCAAACGGGGGCCGCTGCTGGCTCCATGCATGGCTGCGAGCGGCGTTGCACTAGCAGCCTCCCTGAGTGATTGATCCGTGCTGATGGCATCGCAGAAATAATTACAAGTCGTCTCCTGATGTGTGATTCCGCAGCACGTTCACGCTTCACGAAGGTAATCGGGAGGGATCAGGAGGGGTCAGTGCCATTTCCTATTACCTGGAGTCCGAGGAAAAAAAAAAAAATACAACAACAAAAAAAGAAAAGAGGGGTAAAACAATGTGAGTAGAGTGAGGTAGAGGGGGGAGTGACAGGGGTGGGGGGAGGTGGGGGGTCTGGGTGCACTTTGTCAATGGGTTCTGACGTGTTGTTTTGTCCAATCTCAAACACTTAGAGCCTAAAAGCTGAACATACTGCAGCAGACTGATGGAATCCAGTGGCTCCAAACGGGGATTTTAAATGATCAGCTTCATTTAGTTGATTCCCATCACAATAAATCAACTGTTGGACGCCATGCTGGGAGACGGTCAAGTTTAGGCCTGGTTTAAAACCAAAGGATTAAACTTTGTGTAGAAATATCCTTACTTAAGGTTATTGCAGTGTAAATGTATCTCTTAAACAGGTGTTAAAGTCAACGTGATAATACCTCAGATTTATGTGACAATAAACAGGAAACCCAAAATGATTTTAAAAAATTCTATGGAATAAAGAGCATATTGTATATACATCTTGTCTGACGCTCTGTAACAATACCCTGATTGGTTGAAGTATGTGTACTTTTGCATATTTTTATGCCTCCATTTTATTTTGTACGAGTTAAAATGTTCAAGTCTGACTTTGTGAAGAAAAGGGGCAAAATATCTGTAGGCTTTATAACCCAGAGAAAGAAAATCTGAACTTTTTGATCTGGCCCCAACCTCAAAATCCAATATGGCCGCCCTGCCCCGCTTCTGACAGTTTGTCTCTTTGAATCTGATACACAGTTTGATACTTGTGATTATTGTACACACCAAAAACAACAAAAACTCGTGATGCAGAAATCAACAGGCAAGTGATTGAGACTGGCCAATTTATTTTCCTTGACTTGATGACAAAAAAGCTGTTGGGTTTCTCTTTGTCTCCAAAACGTAAAGTTCCCACCCTATATGGTCCATAAATGCATCACTGAATGGGATAATGTTAGGTTAAGAGAAATGTTAGAGTTTTGCTTTTATTCATGAATGGGGCTCTTCTTTTAATCCTTGTTTTCTACTTTCTCTTTTACAAAGGAAACACATCTCTTTCTTTTATGTTCAATGTTTGTTAAAACTACTGAATAAAAACACGTGTTGCAGCAAGAGTTTGTATTTTCTCCAGCGTTGACCTCCAGACCTGTTCCTCTGCAGCCTGCAGCTTCTGTTTCAGATATCTGCTCCAATAAACCCGAGTTTCACTGACTGCGAGCGACAAAAGCAGATGAGGTGGGTTAGCAGTGCGTGCTAACAGCTGATGGCTTCATCCAGGATTTGTTGGCGTGGAATATCATCTCTGCTGTTTAAAAATTGAGCTGCCAGTGTGTCATGATTGTCATGAAGCTGTTCAACAACAGTCTTCAGTCAGAGGCCTCCCCAGATTTGTTGCAAAACTGACTGCTACCAGAACAGAAGCTCCTCTAAGACACTAGTTTTATGAGATTAATGTCCCCTTTATGATAAAGTGTTTTTCAATTGAATTACATAAAAAAATGGAGATAAAAAGTAAAATACATTTGATTTTAATGACAGCAAATCAAAGGGAAATGGCATAATATTTGATAATGCCACAACTCCATCAGTTTATCTGTGAATTTGTGAAACAAAAATTGAGTAAAATACTTGAAATTCAAATCTAATAAAGCCTACGTGACATGTCGCATTTGAATGTTACGCATAAATACATAACTGCACTATGTATCATTCCAGCTCGGTGTCGTTCCTCCTGATGCAGCTGAGCACAGACGCCGATCATCCCATAATAATGTTTCACATCAGAATGACACATCAGCAGTTTAATATGGCAACTGACAGGCAAAAGAAGAACCCGGAATCTGCTGTTCTGTTTTTTTATTATTATTTTTTTAAAGGAGAAATTGATTTTCATGCAGAAGAAGCATTAACCTTTATTAAACATCTCTCTGGTCTACACAGGAGCGCAGCAGTAAGGAGCAGCCGTACGACGCATTACCCATCCCTCAGCCACTGACAGCGCTCACTCCCTGCATCACACACAAACAAACAAACAAAAACAAAAAAAGAGAGAAAGAAACACGCAGAGAACACAAACAACACAGTGTAAAATGGGAATCAAGCAAGTAAACAACGAGCGTATGATATCTGCACATGAAGGAGGCATCCTGTTTCTCACTCTCTCTTTCTGTGTGTGTGTGTGTGTGTGTGTGTGTGCGTGTGTGTGTGCGAGCGAGACCGGCGGAGGCATGATGTCACTAATGAACCCGGAGAAACGCGGCGGTGAATAATGAAACACAACACTGCATTTTGCAACAGAAAGAAGAAAAAGGTGAGATCATCAGCGAGCAAGGGAGGCAAGAGTGAAAGAAAGCAAGCAATGATTAAATGATCAAAAGCTGGCAGAGCGCGGCTCTGTGTCACTGCGAGGCACACTCATCTACCCACAAGTGAAAGTTAGGTTTCAAGCACAGTGTAATTATAGCTGGGGATGTCAGTTTGACATTAATGCAGCCAGCAGAAATTCCCTAATTGGCCTCAGAGGAGAAAGTGAACCAGAAAATATATTAACATTTTAAAAAAGCATATTTTGCCTAATCCTTTCACTTTCCAACAATATTTGAAGACCAAAATGCCCCGGGCATGAGAATTTAAATGAGCAATTTTGTTTTTGAAGGAAACGGCCAATGAGACAGAAAATAGACTAAAGGGAAATCATTAGTGTATGAGAGATCCTGACAGGCTCGCCTTGCTGACTGGCTGGCCTGTCACTAGGAGTCTGTGTTCTTCAGCTCCACGCTATGAGCTAAGCTGATAACATGAAAAGACCCATAAACGTGCAGCCAGAAGTCAAAGCCTATTATCTAGAAATTCAAATGCGGGGGTAAGGATGAGAGGAAAAAAAAGAAAGAAAAGAAAACCAAAGGAGGGGTGGAGGGGCAGCGGTGGTGGTGGTGGGTGGAGGCATAGCTCTCTCCGTCTCCTGTAGGGGGAAAACTGGCCAGAGCGAGAGAACTTCTAATAGGCCCTGTTATCTGACACAAACGTGTGCCAGAAAATGTTGCTGCAAATCATAACATCGCCCGACAAAAAAAAAAAAAGAAAGAAAGAGAAAAAGCAGAGAGAGAGAGACGACAACAAACTGCTGGAAGTTAAGGGAGAGACGCAATGTCACATGCGCCCAGGCTGATGTGACATGACCGTATCAGAGAAACACAGCTAAGTGCAGTCAGGAGACGTTAGGCCGGTCCCCCGGTGATGAAGCAGCTGAGGCAAGCATCGCCCCTGGCGTGGGACTGCAGGGCAAACTGCTCAGGCTGCACAAGCCTTGCCCTTTTGAAACAAAACAGAGAGGAATGGCCAGGGGAAGCTGGTCGGCCTCAGCAAGGAAAAAAAAAGGGGGGGGGAGGTAGGAATGGGAGGGGTGGGTTTATTTCCTCCAGCGATGGAAAGGGGGAAAGAAAAAAAAGGAATGACTGAGAAGACAGAGGAAAGTGAGAACAACAACAGATCTCAGAGAGTGTGTCTTTTTTTTTTTGCACGACAACAAAGGGCATATGATATTCCAGCCTCCACTCCAGCCGACCGGTCAGAGGTTTCTGCTCCCACCTCACCATCTTTATTCCTGCTCACAATCAGGCCAGGGCTGCTCATGGAGGGATGGAGGGATTTCACTACTCTTCTTTTTTTTTCTATTAGGCTGTTACCCCGAACACAGCAAATCTAATCAGAGCCTTTGATAAACATTTGACACAAAGCAGTGGGCTTCTGTCTCTGCTGCCTACAGCCCAGGGCAAGAGATTGAGACTGACGAATTTTCATCCACAATTTTCTCTATTTTAACTCCACCTGTCAAACAGCATGCCAGTCAGTGTGACACAAAGATGGAGCAAATCAAAGCCTCTCTCATCTTAAAGGAACACACACACAAGCACACACACACACACACACACACACACACACACACACACACACACACACACACACACACACACACACACTCGCACACATGTGTTGCTGAGTTTAGAGGGGGTTCACAATGGTGGATGGATGATGGGCTGATGCAGATCAAGTGTCAGAAATGGGATGGGAAGAACCTTGGATATGAGTTACAACCAGCTATGGCACAGCTACCTTGAACCAATGACTTGATTATTGATTACTCCTCAAAAAAGCAACCTTGGTACTTAAACTTGATAATTTAATAAGACAATTAACTAAGTTAGATTGCATGTCACTCTCAACTCTCCTACACTCTGGTTTTGCACCAAAGTTCAGGTTTTCGTGTTTGGAACTTTCAGAATTTTACTTAAATATATATAGCTTAAATATTGGATGACTATTATCATTATATCCCCAGTGTATATGAAAAGATTCCATGCAGTTGCTATAAGCTAATTTTATACTACAGGAGCTGACAGTAAAAAAAAAACCCAAAAAACAATTTACTGTAAAAGAAACATAAAAGTTTGCAGTAAATATTAATCATATTAGTTGACATAAACTTTAAAACTATGTAAATACAGTGAGAAAAGTGTTGAAAAGTTTTTCCTTTTTATGTATTTCTGTTATTTGCTATTTTATTCAGGGAAATTGAACATCAGTAATCGGCTAGTTAGCCTCCTCTGGGATGGATTGGTAGTGGCTCCTTCCTCCACTGGCGTTTCTGCTTTACCTGTTTCCATTGGTGTAACAGCAACACTTTTGTCGCCTGCACAGGGGAAAAATTTACCTTGATACTGTCAACTTTAGCAACACAAATCCACAAAAGTGCTTTAATTAATTGATGACTATTTAATGTCACTGGTCATAATATTTAAATTTCCTGTGCGAAGTTTGGTCACGCTGTGACACGCAGCCAATCACAGATCATTGGGTGTCTTCTGAATTCACAAGCAGCTGTGAGCAGAAGCTCCACCGCCTCCTGGAGCCGAGCGTCAAACCAAAGGCCAGAGAAACCTGCTCTACGCCGCTCCAGTCCGCCCCGATCTCGGCCGTCATTTGCAACAAACATCTAACTAGCGGAAACTACAAACTGCAAAACCATTTGACCCTGCAGCACAGAGTATGGAGGAGCCTTTCCTTAAGCCAATGGGAGCAGGCTGTGGGTCGTCAGGGTCAATACCTTCTTTACGGAGCCTTCAGCAGGATGGAAGCGGCGGACTCATGGAGGCAGCGGGGGACTGAACATGGCCTGGGAGGCTTTGTGGACCAGCATCAGCAGTGCCCCCCTGAAACCGCATCGGGAAGGCAATGCACATGCAAAAGTGTGATCATCTATTCATTAACTCCAATTATTGAGGGAAAGAAAGTGTCAAAGAATCTGATTTGATCTGCTGTCCTGCTACCAGCCGACGACGCAACACTAATAAAAACACATCAAATTCAGAGGCGTCGGCGCTGGGAATAAATGATAGGACCTCTGGCTATGTGACGGCCTTCGAATTTAAACCCCTTACCTGACCAGCAGGAACCCCTCCTACACCCCCCACCCCAACCTCACCCCCTCAGACCTCCTCCAACACATCCCTCCTCTCTAAATTCCTCCTGCATACCAAACTCCTCCAAATCCCATTTCCATGAATCTTTTTGATTCCTTTCAATCAGCTTCAAGGACTGTAAACAATGGAGACGCGAATATGATGGGGAGGTAAATCTACCTCGGCTCAATTAAGGAAGCCGCCCCGCAGCCTGCCGCGGCCCTGAGAGATGGGGAGCTATAATTAGAAGAGGGCAGTAAACTTGCAGACGTTATTGATGATCCACTGCTGACGCCTCCCTCGCGTTAGCATTAGCATTTTCCTCGAGCAAGGGGAGCTCACTGTCAGGAGAGGCTAGGTCTCTCTGAGTCCGTGTCAGCGGGTGGAGGGTGAGGGGGAAGAGAGAGGCAGAGAGAGAGAGAGACTCTCCTTCAGGCTCCACTTGGTGCTCGTCCACCTGATGGGAACACGGAGACTTGGCTGTTCTCCCCCTCATCAATACAGCAGGGCTCTTTGTCAGTAATTTGCAATAAGTGTCCACGCCACATCTTAAGGGACCGGGGAATCATTACTGGCTGAGGCCCTACTCCGCTACTAATTGGATGCGTTGGGCCTTATCAACTGAGGATTTTCCGAGACCTTTGACAGATACCAATTCGAAAATCATTGTTCAGTTGTCAATTTAAGAGACCGTTAAAAGAGCTTATTTTAATTTTAATTGGAACTTCCTCCTGCCTTCACAGTGAGCCTGCTAGGATTAAAAATGAGCTCGGGGCATGTGTGAATGTACGGGTGTGTGTGCGCGTGTGGGTGTGTGAGCTCATATTCCTCTGGAAAAAGAGGGAAGATATGCAGGTTAAATTGATGGCTAAAAGTTCTGACCGGCGTGTGAGCGAAGGTTGGATGTAGCACGTGTTTAGTTTACAAGGTTCCCGCAGCCTTCCTGGGAAAACATCATCTACATCGAATAAGTCCAAATGTGAACGGCCAAGGACCCAATTAGGACAAACACAAATTGCGATTGCACCGGGATTGTCATCGATCGCCATGGATAAACTGACCAGCTCAGGGTCCGGGGATTGACTGGTACGACAGATAGTCAGAACACCAGAACTGATGGAATCTCCTGGTTCTGAAAAGGTCTGGGAAGGCTTGATGTGCAGCTGTGTAGGAAGAACGAGACGTAATCTGACTGCAGGTGTGGTTTTCAGGTCTGGTCACATGGACTCTCCAGTGTGAAGAATACCGTGAAGCTTCAGCCCCCCGTTTACTCTACTACCCCTAATCAATCAATTTGTCACCTAATTAATCAGTGATATCCACATTTGTGTCACTGAAACTCAGTTTTCCTAGTCAACCCTGAAGGCACCACTTAATCTCCCTATACACCTGTTGTGCTGCCTGTAAATCTCCTGTTTTTTCTAGTCCCTTGCCAGATCGTCTGTCTTTTGTGATTTGATCTGGACTGCTTTTATTTTGTGATCCTGCCTCAGAGTTTGTAAGCTGGATTCTTATTACTTAATTGTTTTGTGGTGAATCATTTCTGATTTCTCTCTCAGAATTCAAAGTCATTTGGATTCTGAACGTTTTGGATTCATTTTGACCAGGATGGCCTGGGCAAGAGGATCTTCAGAACCATCTTCAGAACATTTAAAGAAGACTGACAATCCACTTCTAGAAGTTAAACTTGTTCAAACCTTCATCTGTTAGTTGTGTCATTTTGGGTCCATTCAGTTCTGGTAATTTTGTTTTTGTATCATAGTATCATAGTATAATTTTTGTATCGTTTTCAACTCTACCTTAAGAAAGATTTTGATTTGCTCTCAAAATATATATATGTTTTTCCACTTTAGGAAGAAATGCTCACAAATGTAATTCATATATATGTTTTATAAACAACAAATTCTGTTCTAAGTATGAACAAAATCCTTCAACGGAAAAAAGCACAAAAACACTTAAAGGTCAGAAGTTTGATGATGCATCAAACTTAAATAAAAAGTATTGGTAGCAGTATTGGTGTAGGTGATATGGGCCATGTATTTATTTGGTGGATAAATACACCAAATAAATCAAAATATGCAGCATATTGCATAGGCTATGATTCTTGTTGGGGGTACGATAATCATATCCTCAACTCCAAAATCTATCTGCTCTAAGCCAGGAGAAGCAAAAGCAAATGAAATGGATTAGCAGTACTAGCCAAACAACTGATGATGTCATCCAGGAAATGTTACTGTTTAATATCGTCTTTGCAGCTTGAAAATGGAGCCGTTAGCATGTCAGTCTGCTACCAAAGTCCTTCTGGGCCAAAGCATCACCATCCACAACGACGCTTTGAAGATGCTTGGATAATATGAATTACGGCATTTAATTTCCCTTTATTATTAATTTGAATATCAGATAATATAAAAATAATAGTAATAATTGCATGCTGTGCAACTTAGAGCAGAAGTGTGCAGTAGGTGGCCTCAGAATGAAATGATTTGTTCCCTATAAACAGATTTGTCATTTGAAAACAAGCCTGGCATCAATGATGAGTCTCCCGCCCAGCGATTTCCTACGACAGAATCTCACAGCATCCCAGCAACCCTGTTCAGAGGGTAATAAGTGCCTAATTAAGAAAAAAATAAAAGACAAGAGGGAAATTGACAAGGTATAAAATAGCTTTCTTCTCTGCCGCATTTTCACAAACATGTCTCTGGGAGCTGGCGTTGTGTTTGCCGGCTGTTTTACTCGCTGTCAGAAAGGATTTGAGGCGAGGAGCCATCTAAGCATGTGTGCAGGAGGATTCATTTGACCTCATTATACATCAATAAAGAAAGAAGTGGGTTTACTAAATATCACCCCGCTGCCCACACTTCATGTCATATCATCCAGGAGTGTGCTAAAAAGGACGACTGCAGAAGCGTCTGGTGTAGAGAGAGAAACAGAGAGAGAGAAACAGAGAGAGAGAGAGGAGGAAGGGAGAGGATGGTGATGAAGGAGGAGAAGGAGGAGAGGGGTGTGGGTTGAACCCTGACTAGCCAGGAGGGATTCTGACAAGCACAGGAAAAAAGCAGATACGCAAAGCTCTGTTTAAGAGCAGAGAAAGTGAAGAAAAAGATTTATGCTTTTAATTAATGGCAATTAAACCATGCCCGTTGGGCTGGCCCATGGCGATTGTTCTCTGTAAGAAGAAAAAAAAAAAAGAGGCCGAGTTGGTGACAAGCATTTGAATCCACTAAGTTCCACCAGGGGAGCTGACACTGCAGGCATCAAACCTACACTAAATCAATAAAAGAATTAAACTTTTATAAATTGCATTTTGACAAGCATCAGATAGCGCCAGGCTTTGATATGCTCCGAACTCCTCCGAGGTGACGCAAACGAGGAGCGGCGCGCTTTAGAGATCCAAACAATCAAAGGGGTCTCGTTAGCGCGCGCTGTCAGATTGCAGCGGCGCTATTAATTACAACAAATTAATGTGACTCTCTCCACCTCCGCTGATTGGAATGATAATCAGGCTCGGCTCGGCGCGGGGAACATATGCAACCCTGCCAACAATAATAAGGACAGAAACCAACAGACGCTCCTGATGCTTGTGTTTACAAGCCCAAAATGCTTGTTGCTTGTTTTATCCCGCAGCCACACACACTCAAGTGTGACTTTGCATCTTCACAAGGACTTCCATTCATATTTTCATTCAATTCTGCAGCCTATCTGTGACCTTTACCCTAAATCTATCCATCACCAGAACATTCCTAACCCTAAATCTAAAACTTCTCTATATGGAGGCCTGGGCTTTGGGTTCATGCTTAGCAGCTTGTTCTCATAAAGTGGTATGTGTTGGGAAAAGGGGTTTTACATTGTATCAGACACAAAATCACGCACACACACACACACACACACACACACACACACACACACACACACACACACACACACACACACACACACACACACCGATCTATGCCAACATGCACTGCAGAGCCAGTTAATGTGGAAACGTACAGAACATATGTCGGAACTTCTTCATGCAGAAAGACTTTAAGGTGTCTGATTATTGCAAACATAAGTAGTTAAAGAGAGCAATATGGGTTCAGACAAATGTAGGCGTGATTATGTGGAAATGGAACAAAAAGCAGAAAAAAAGAGAACAGTGTGTGTGTGAGGGGGAGGTTTGGGGGCGAGACAGTGTTCAAAGCTGGCATGACAACTCAAACATCCTGTCACTTACATCACTGTTCATAGCTGCACATCTCAAGTCCAGAAACGCATCCGGCATTGCGGCGACGTGCTGCGCCGCAGCGCCAACGGCCGTTCTAAATGAGACTGAAAGCTGTAATTACTGCACACACACACACACACACACACACACACACACACACACACACACACACACACACACACACACACACACACACACCGCCCCCAACACCCCTCCTCGCTAAATTGTTTACCATGAGGCCAGCATGCTGGTGCTGCTTCTTCCCCCCCCACCCTTTAATATCAGATATCTTTCCGCGGCATTCAGCTAACACCAGCAGCACGCCGCGGCTCACACCAGCCTTAATTTGTTCAGCGGTTATGTATTATTCATCATTACTCAATGCATTTTCACAGTGATTTGCAAATTCTATCAGTATACTTAAGTTTACACACATAATACAAAATGTACGATTTTATGTTTCCCCACAATCGCTTTGAGGGGAATACTTTTTTTTTTTTTTTTTTGCAGAACTTGGCAATGTAAATTTAATGGCACAGATAAATGAATCCTCTGCCTCGTGAACATTAATATGTGGAAAATATTGAAATAAGTGGAGACAGTAAATGCCCAGGCAAAGGGAGACCTTGCCGGGTAATGAGTTGCAGAGGTGATGTCTTCATTTTCTCCCTGGCAGGTGAGTGTTTTACAGCGTGGCAGCCACAGAGGAAGCGACCGGCCTACATGTGTTTGGCCTTGCTCAACAGAGAGGCCCGATGATCTCGCTTCTCATGATAGATTTGTCGCGGGTTGCATCTGGTTTCAGGACCCCTGAGCCCCAACGGATCGTCCCAGAGGACCATAATCGTGACCCCGTGGCGGCTTGCAGCTTGTTGTATGCGCCCGAGTGACACTGCAGTGGTTTCACTGAGCAACGTCAAGACTGCCAAAGAGATAATTGTATAGACTAATTGTATGAAACCACTGAACAATAAATGCATATCTTATTTGGCATATGTAGGATGAACGTAGGTCAGCTGGTCTTGGAGTTTGAAGCTCTCCCTAGTCTGAGACGGACTAAAACCAAAGAATACTTTCATCAAAAACACAGAGTCCAAACACTGGCAATGGGAAATTGGCTCACAAACTTGATGGTTGCGGTGGAGCCACGCCTATTTGTGGTTCAGTATTTGCAGATGTTCATGGATTTTTCTGTGGAATGTAACTCCCATTTTTGGATATTTATGACTACAACACATATTTGAAAATATTCAAAAGAAAATGTGGCTTGGGAAGCCAAGCACCAGCTAGACATGCTATTGGCTAGTGCTTGTAAAGAAGCCAATCCAGGAGAGTAATTTATTTTATTTGGCTTTGATTGGCTGAGCGGAGTTAAGGAAAAATGTAAGTATGTACTTCTGTGGTAGTGGTAGGTAGTGGTATTTACACTGTGTGTATTCATGGATATGGATCTATGTTTAGTATTTGAACTACTAAAATTTTTAGAGAATTCTTAGATGGGTCTCAAGGTACAGCAGGTGGTTCTGGTCCCGAACCCCTACAAACACCATGAGTTAGTTCACTGACTACCATTGATTGAAAGGGATATGGAGGTAGGGGGCCATACACCACCAATGATTGTCCTGTATGAAACATGCATAGATACTGAACATGTTAAGTGTTTCCTTCAGAGTACTGTAAATGTCTGAGTTAAACTGTTTCACAATAGCTAAAACATTTTGTTGCTTTAAGACCCAGTCCACATTAAAAGTGTTACTTTTAAACACAGTATCCAATCGTTAGATGTGATCTGGGAGAAACTTTAGCCTAGCCTAGCTTTAACCATAAACAGAATCTTCCTTCCTTGAATTTTGATCTGGCTAAAACTGATGTTAACGCCACGTGCTGCTGCAGACGTACAAATAGCATAGAAGAATGTAGGCTGGGCCCTAATGAATGAATGAATGCTTGTTTCAGCCAGTTACTCAGACTGTGTTACTGCATATGCTTTTAGGAACATACATATAGTAAATGATTTTTAAATTGGGTATATCAAGTTGGTCCTGCACACAGAAGCTAAAGTCAAGTCAGAGACCAAAAAAACTTAAAACTCCAGAATGTTCTAGTGGCCTTGGCTAATGGTGTTTAATAATCTCTTAAGCTGTTGTCATGTTTACATCGGGCAATTATTCATGGAAAAAGACATTGATATTTTGTGATGGAAATTGAGGTTGGTGCACCACCATGTTCTTCCTGAGGAAAACACTAACAGTGGATTGGTTCCAGTCAGAGTGACTGTCTGATGTAAAGTGAAGCATCTCCAGCTGAGGAACTGCGTCTGGTTGTTACTCTGATTTCCAAGTGAATTCTCTGATCTCCAGTTAAAAGAAAACCACAATACTCTAAAGAGGATCCTCTTTCTTTTTTGCCCAAAATCCAGGTTATCAGTTGTACTTTTAATTTTTAAAAGCGTCTTTATAAGAAAATATATAAAGCAAAGGCCCCATCCTCGTGTTGGGTGATGAACCTATTAAAATTTTTGAATTATAATCCACCTTTATAGTTCAAAACGTACTGCTGGTGAAACTTCTTAGTTGGTAATAAAGAATGTGTTGCATTAAGAGTAATAACCTTCTCTGTTTTCTTCTTTTAATGCTTGGTATTTATATGCAGTTAGACCTCATTATGATAATTTGATATTTTGACTGGATGGCCAGAGGCAGGATTATAAAAGAAGACAGTTTCAGAATGTTAATGTGCTCCTTTGAAACTAATGCATGTATTTATTGATTTTTCACTTCTAAATCTATCCTTCTTAAGTTGTCACGGTATTGTTGGAGCGGCGATAAGACGAGGATTTTTTCTGCCTTTAAACAAATTGGCCAAACGGAGGAATGCAAGCGCAGCACAATCATTAACGTCGAATCCCTCCCCATGTCTTCGTAACCCACACCTTCAATGTCACATTTCACAGATGTAGCATTAGCTGCGAGACGTAAGCGAAAGGCAGAAATGGGGGAAGGATGGACCTGGTGGAGGAGGGGGGGGGGGAGGGGTGAGAGGTTGGAATCTGAGAGACAGATTAATGCCTCGCTGCTACTTCAGTGTATCAGGACATGGATTACGGCGATAACAGCTGCGCCCGTGAGTCCCCTGACTGAGAAGAATTACAAGTATTATCACCAACATCATTAAAGGAGGGTTCGTAGACGTGGAATGGCTTCAATCAATTCATCCCAAGATAACATGCAGCCAGCTGGACCCCCTGCGTGAGAACTTGACTTAATTGGGCAATAAGTGGTAGGGAAGGGTGCACACTATTTGATCAAATTACAGGCCCCCACCCGATGAAGGGATTACAATTTTCAGATGAGTGCAAGGAGGAGGCTGGAGGCAGGCGCCAACCGCGGGTCAAGGCTACAGTTAGCATAAGCCCAGCCATGGCTAAGTGTGAGGCCGGTGAAAAATGGTGGCCCACTTGGCACCGGGGAAAGGGGAGGATGGAAGCAGTATCCAGGTCAGCCTTTTGCTCGGGGATACACACTCATTCATCATCCCCCCCCCCTCTGGCCTCATTTCTGCCTGCTGATACTTGTAAACTAATAAGTTCCTTGTGCTATTTAGTTTGGCTCATTATACTACAAATTCAGCTCCTATTACCTTTTGCATAGAGCTGGGGGAGAGAAAAGAAAGACAATGATGTGATAAACCATTAAAGAGCAATGTTTCCATGAAGCCACTCTTAACGGTTTTCAAAGAAAATCAAGGTTTGGATATGGAGAGCTGAACTACTCTTTAAATTAATATTCAAGTGTTTAATTAGTATTCAGAGGTGTGGTTAGGCTCTTCTGTCCATAATGCATACCCAACAGAAATCTGCTCCACTAACCAGAGAACTAGCCCAAAGAACTAGACAGATACCAGGAAGTTAAATAAGTTTAAATGCCAAAAAGCTGAAATTACCTCTTTGCAATATTCATAGATGGAATGGCTTGGCTAAAAGGCATTTCATTCTCATTCTCATTATTCCTAAGCAGAGTACAATTTAGTCATCAGTGGCCGACTACGTAGGATTTTTCTTCCCAGAGCTTGGACGGGTTTCACCATAACTGAACATTACAGTAAAATGATGCTAACAAGGATTGAGAACAAGAAAAGTCAATCAGAATATAAGTGAAAGTTTATTTTAGTAAATTAGTTCAGCAACCTAAGCTTATATATTATATGGATCAATCAGAGACACATTTCAAGTTTCTGTTTGTGTCAATCTTGATGAATCACAGCTAATCAAACCCCAAAGTTCAGTCTCCCAGAAACTTACTTAAAGCCTGTTTAGGTTCAGAACCTGGACTGTGTATCAGTACTGTGTTGGGGTTCCTTCTGCATGAATCACTGCATGGAGCTGATCAGACTGTGGTTCTACTGAGCTGTGATGTGATCTGGTCCGATCTCGTTTTCCTCTTGACTCAAACTCTACAGTTACAGTCACAGACTTAAACTCTGTAGAGGCTACAGAGTTTAAGTCAAATCCAATCGACCTCATTAAAGCTCATATTCATGGTTTCATTTGTACCTTTGGCAGTGAAAGCAGAAAAGTGAAACAGGAAGTGCTCTAAAATTTCTAGGTTGTATTTTTGTGTCGACTAAAAACACAGCGAACTAAGACCAGAAGATAATGTGACTCCATAAATCATTACAGACCATTTTATTATTGTTATTATTTCCTTTATTTAACCAGGTTAAACCCCACTGAGATCTAGGTCTCATTTTCAAAAGGAACCTCGGCAGAAATCTGCAACACTCAACAACCAGGCACACAAAAATAAAACTAATTAAAACATATGCACAAGTTTAAAAGAAACGACACTGAAAGGTCATTCTAGACCTGAAGTGGTAAAAATCACGCGCCTTTCCAGGCTCCCTCCAGAGGTCAGAAATGGCCTAATACAAGGCCACTTCTGAACCACAAGGTGACAATTGAATCCCACGTTGTGGATACTTATGAGTGAACTTTGGTCACTCATAGAAGCTAAAGTCCAATTATCAGATTTTTCCTGCTGCATGACCACCTTTTTAACTACCACAGATTTTCCTTCCACTCAACCTTCCATTAATATGCATGAATACAGAACTCAGAGCAGACTGGTGGATTTTATTTTCACTAGCCTTAATCATCAGAATTAATAATAATAATAATAATAATAATAATAATAATAATAATAATAATAATAATAATAATAATAATAATAATAA
>CAEGAF010051485.1:0-26004 GCA_903067075.1 Micropoecilia bifurca
CCCACGCATGCACAGGGAGAACATGCAAGCTCCATGCAGAAAGGCCGGGGCTGGGAATTGAACCCAGAACCTTCTTGTTGCAAGGCAACAGCTCTACCAACTGCGCCACTGTGCAGCATTTTTTGCAGCACAGTGGCGCAAAAAATGCTGTAAAGATTCCAATCGAAATCATCCCCACAATCAGTGTAAGTAAACTATATTTATCTTTTATTATTATTTAAAATCAAATTCTTGCATTTCTCCAGAACATTTTAATTCTAACAGACAATCAACTTCCTAAACTTTTTGTAGTTTAATTCAACATCACAGATTTGATTTTGTGACTTACTATCAGCAATTCCACAGCAAAAACACTGCTCAGGAGTTTGCCTGATTCAAAAGTTGCGTTTCTTTTGAGGTCCTCCACTGCCACCTGGTGGTCATTAGCCAAAATAAATTCAAAACACAAGAGAAAGACAACACAAACATCTATCAGTTTCAACAATGTCAGTAAATTGTCAGTTTTTATTTTACTGCTTAGTTAAACTTGTGCTGTACAAGGGTTGTAACAAAATAGTGACAGATGACCAAAAGACTTGCAGACAGTAATAGAAATGATTTGTCTTAGAAAATGACCTGGGGTGATGCTCCGTAGAAAGGTTAGTTGTTTGCAGCTACGAAATGACTGTGCATGAGAGCTTATGATATGTAAACAGACGTATGAATTCACTGGAAGCTCATCAAAGGCAAAATACGGAAAGCACAAAAAAAACAGCTGTGTTTCACACTGGGAGTCAGCATTGGAGAAAACAGGATGAACGGTCTAGTACCGAAGAAACAGAAATATTAGTCATCCTTAAGGACGCAACATTTTACCACTATAGATACCTTCAAAGGATTATTCAGGATTTTTTTGTTGTGAGAAAGGTCTGTAGGCAATTAATACATAAATCCATCGACCTGCTATAGATCCAGAAAAGACTTAATTTATTATGAACCCAGATTGGATGGTCCTGGAGGCTAAAGCTAATGGCTAGTCAGAGTGGTACCAAGATGAAGTGAACCCTCAGTCCAATCATAAAGTCTTTATAAACCTTGAACCATTGCCATGTTTCCATTCAGTTGATATTTATATTTTAAATTGCAGCAGGAGGCAGCACAGCACACATGATCTTCCTGTGGCTCTGTGGGCAGAGACATCGTCTTGTGATCAGAAGGCTGTAGGTTTAATTCCAGCTTCTCCCCCCCAAATTACCTACTAGTATGTGTGTTGGTGTATTAATATCCTGGGTGAATGTGATTCTAGTGTAAAGTTCTTCAAGTCGGTGAAGATGATTGGGAAAAGTGCTATATAAGTTCAGTCCGTTTACCAGCTGTGAGGAAACCAATGATTGAAACAAAAGTTGTTTGCTTAACTGCTATAGTTCAGTTTTTGCTATGCAGCCTTAAGACTTTACTGGCATGAACTTTTCAACTCCAGTATTTGCTTGCACATAATTTCAGTAAAGTCCACAGGTTGTTAAATTAAAAGGCATAGCAAACAGCAAACACTGATTTGGTTTAGAACATAATTGGTGTTAAAAAAAAACTTTGTTCTGCTTTCTTAGTCATTTCATTGCTGAACTGCCTGAAGCAGAAGAGCATGAAAAAAACTCCATGGGATTCTGTTTATTTTAGAGATGCACTAATACAGTTACAACTTTTGTGACTGTTTATGTTCACATACATGTCTATTCACTATTTGTCTTCAACAAAAATAAATAATTAAAAGTTAATTAATTTGATTCCTAATTTTAAAAAATTCCCAAAGTAATTTAAACTTGAATTTTAACAATTTTAACAACTTTAACAATTTTAACGTGTTCCATCATGTATATGTGCTTGATATTGATCTGGTCTCTGTAGTTCAGCTCTCCCTGTCTCCCACAGGAAGTCCAGTGGTGATGCAATGCTCCCCATGTCCAGTTCCAGTCTAAATAATCATGGTGGTGGCTGAAAGGATTTTAAAATTCTGCATGAATCATTATGAACTCCACTTTAGTTTTCCCATTCTGGGATTAGCCACGAGTGTCAGACCAGCCAATATAATCTGGATTTACACACCGAATGAATTTATCAAGAGGATTATCTACTACAGGTAGGATACTAACTGCTCATATCAACTTGTCTGAACCTCATCTAAAAGAAACCGCGAACTATCCGTTTACTGAGTTCCCAAAAAAAAACAAGGACAGGTTGCGCTGAAGCCAGATTGCGGAATTATCTCCAGGTCTTCACCATGTTTCTTTTTGCTCCGGTAGTTTTGTCAGTAATAAGCTTCCATAGAATCCTCAGAGATCTTCCTTTTCTAAAAATTAGACAATGTAAACATTGCTCAGCCATGGCAGAGGTTGAAGTCACACATTATAAGCTTTTATGTATATCACACTCTGTATTTTTGCTGCCACATTCAGTACAATGACAGTAAATATAACATCACAGCTGAAGATCCCATTATTCCGCAGGGAGCAAACAGCAATACAAAGTCGACACAGACTTGCACAGAGGAAAATATACTTCAGTATTTCATGAAGATTTAAAAACTTGAAGTTACTGGTCATGATGTCAATGGTGTCCAAGAGTTTAGATCATTTTGCTTAACAGGGCCTGAAATGTCACAACATAAATAATAATAATAATATTGTTAACGATAATAATAGTAAACAGCAATTATTGAATAAGCTCAATTAAGGTCACACTTGAAGCAAAAACTGAAACAAAAGAGTCGAAAAATGCCATTTTCAATAAATAAATTCTGAAAATAAGACACACATTTATTTAAATAAATAAATACATGAATAAATAAATAAATGTCTG
The DNA here is from genome assembly GCA_903067075.1 of Micropoecilia bifurca. Classification (NCBI taxonomy): domain Eukaryota; kingdom Metazoa; phylum Chordata; class Actinopteri; order Cyprinodontiformes; family Poeciliidae; genus Micropoecilia; species Micropoecilia bifurca. The sequence goes on from CAEGAF010051485.1 coordinate 2,836, forward strand.
TACACCACTGAGATGCTGAGCGTCTAGAATTTGCCGTCTCCACGCAAAAACATGCGTGGGGTTGGGCCCCCGCCCTGTGTCACGGCGCTCAGCAGTCTGCTGCCCGGCTCTGGTCTGACCCTGTCAGGGGGGACAAAGGAGCGCCGGAGGACCCGTCCAGAAACCAAGATGGCCGACTCCCAGAGTAACAGCAAACGTTACTGCTTTTCCTTTTTTGCCTTGAAGCAGATATTTGAGCATGTCCAATGTTTGGGAGACTCAAAGCTTTAGTGATATGGACTCATGACCTTGGCTGTGTTTTGTTACCAGCAACAGGCCTTTCCGGCTCAGACTATAACTCATCGAAACAGTTAGGCACCATAGTCAGAACCCACAAGGAATGACTGGTCAGAGTTCGGTGGTCTCAGAGACCCCACTCACCACTACCTTCTATATGCACATTTTCCCTGAACCTCTTTATACAGCCATGTTGGGTTTACTCCCTTATTGTTAGAATATTTGCAGGAGGTTATTTTCTGTGCTTGTAAGATGATTTTCTAAACTGTCTAAAGTTTGCACTGATCATGACAAGAAGCCTTTCCAGTTCGCTTCTCAATCAAACTGGAATCAATCAGCATAAAGACTTAAAGGGCCAGTATTATGTGTATATCATGTAGTGCCATTTCACAGCACAATCAAGCAACTATGTTAACTTCATCTGTTATAAAAATGCTCTACATATCAAATATAGCTTCAAAGAAATTTGACTATGAAATTTAATGCCTCAAAATTGGGTCTCTGTCTCTTTAAGATTTGCCTGCTGCTTCCAACATATCCAAATGCAAATGTCAGTACTTTTTGTGCCAATTTGGCTTAATTACTGCTCTGAGTTTGTTGTTCTTTTAGAAAATGACCTTTTTTTGAGACTCAAAAGGCCAGATAGTGATTAATCAATCACAAATACTTCAATAATTGATTAATCTGATTAAGTGTTTTAGCCATACTGTAAACAGGACAAATATTCTTCTCTGTATCTTTGCTTTTTTTTTAAAGTACAAGTGAAACCTTGTCTTAGAGTGAATACTGACATGCTTAAGTGTGAAGTTTAATGGTTTAGATAGAATCACTCACAAAAGAGAAGTCTTCTTCTCAAACCTTTTTAGTTTATAGTTTGGAAACTCTATCAGTGATGTCCACTTATACCTGACAGCTGTTTAGATGTTTATTACCATTTATTACAGTTCATTCCTTCTGGGAGCTGACTTGGTGTTCAACGTTTTGGTTTTTCATTGTTTTGTCACCAGAACAGCCAGATTCCACTATCGACTTTACTATCATCCCCTTTGTAACAGAACCATGTCAGAAACATCCAGGATAGAAATATATGTCACACAAATTCCATCTCACCTTCATTTTTCCTAAAACTTCAAAGCCGAAAGCCAAAAAAACCCCAACAAAAACAGCCTCTGATTGTGGTTTCTAGAGCGAGTCTCTGCCTGTTGACGAGACGTTCTTCTGATAAACACTGAATTCACCAAGCCTTCGTGTCAGTGGCTGAAGTAATCTGGCTTTTGCAAACTGCATCCTCCCCCCAATGGTGTTAGAAGCATCAGAGCCACACAAGTTCAAATGCTCTAAAATAACACTAACATCAGGTGTTTTCTGTTTAGAAAAAGGTGAGAGAAAAAAACCAAAACCATTGAAACTCAATTCTCAAGTTTAGAGGGGGTGAAAAAAATGATTCCACTGAAAAACACATTCTGCTACCTGAATGTGTTTAGTAGCTGCAGTGCAGATGTGGCAAAAAAAAGTCACTGAAAGTCCTGAAGCGGATCTGCCTGCTGTGTCTCTACAGCCCCATGTCACCGTCATACGAAAACAGAGGAGCCCACAGATGATTGCAAGAACCAAACAAGTCAAATAAGCGTGCAACTACCCCTCACGTCCCCCCACAAAAAAAGCTGATGTAAACAGTTGTTTTCAGATCTTCTTTTGACTTTTTTATGTTTATTTGTCTCATCTGTTTTTTTTTTTGCTTGTTTTGTTAGAATTTTCTTTGGGGGCGGGTGGGATTTCAGTTAAGACACAGAAATGGGGGAGTAAAAGGTGATCCTGAAGATGGGAAGCTGTGAGTCAGTGACACACCCACTTCACACACAGAAGCAGGGAGAAAAAAAGGAGAGATATTAAGATGGTCCGTCCTTATTTACTTGATGGTTTTCTGTCCAGAAATGCAGAGTCTGAAACTGAGTGAGAGGAAAGGAAACCTTGGATCCCTTCTGAGGAAAAAAAAAATGACAACAGGGGGAATATTACAAGGAGAGATGACACGTGTCAGCACTCATGATCTTCAGGAGTTATATTTGCTTTACTTACATACAGTATACGTTTTAGTGTGTTTGCAGTGTATGAGCTTATGAGTTCAAACAGCTAAAAAAAAAAATCTTTGTCTCCGTTGAACAAAAAGTCTTTAGCCTCCTCTCTCCCTCCTGGTTGCGTGTGGGGCGGCCACGCTCTCCGCTCCACGTCCGTTTAGTTTTTTTAAAAAAACTCCTTCCAAGTCCACAGAGAGGCTTTCTCATCCGACTAACAGCCTTCTGTTGATTGTGAAAAAAAAACTTGCTGTCAGACAAGACGTCACACCAAGTTCTTCACGCCAGCATCTTGGGACGCCATGCCTCTGGACGTGGCATGTCCCATCCTGGACCTTCTTGCCTCTCAGTCTGCCTGCCAGCAAGGGAGTCCGTTCAGATGGCTAAGGAGGGGCGAAGGGGGACGGGTGAGGAATGGGCTGGGAGGGGAGAGGAGGAGTGATGCAGGGACAACTCTGTGTGAAAAGGACGAGGACGGGCTGAGGAGAAAGGTTGACGTACGGCGGTCAGTCTGATGAGGGTTGGGCCGTCTTACTCGATGACCATGCAGTGGGGCAGGTGCTGGGCGTAGTACTTGAAGAGCTCGGCCGTGGCTCCTGGACAGTTGGTCAGCTCCAGTTCCTCCAGCTCCTGTAGCTGGATGAGGCCTGACAGCCCGGTGGTAGTCAGCAGGGGGCAACCTGGAGGCACAGAGGACAACGGTCAGCCCAGTTGCAGCCGCCCCTCCCTCACCTGATGCAGGACAACACTCATCAAACAGCATCAGCTGGTTTACTGCAGCTGAGCAGGGATCATCACAGCTGACCGTGAGATAAGATCTCAGCATCTGCTGCATAATTTAATAGGTTAGTGTTTAGAAACGATCACAAAAGCTTCAGACGAGAAAAGGAACAATGATTAAAGTGTGTGTAACTTTTATTTTAAAAATAAATAAAATTACACATTTGTTGAAACTGTCACTGTGTTGTAACACTATGTTATGAGACAGATTATATTTCACATTTAGACTTTACAGTTCCATCATGCAGACCTTTTTGTGGGATTTATAGGGAAACATGAATCATACCTGCGAGAGACAGTAGGCGGAGGCTTCTCATTCCAAACAAATGCTGCAGACCAAAATCTTGCACCTGAAAAACACAAAGTTTTTTTTAATGATTTTACCAGGCTGAGAGGAAACATGCAGTATGGCTACACACCCCGATTGTTTCCTAATTTAATTCCACCCACAAGTTAAAATATGCCCTTTCATGACATTTCATGGAAAACCAACACAGAGTAACCCATAATAGTAAAGATGCAATTTCTTACAATGATCTTGGTTTGGACTTTGATTAGGTCATTCTTAATCAGTTGATCAATAATCATTGGAATAATCTAAATTAATGAGTTACAACCACATTTAATTTTCCTTTAGGATTAATACAGTATTTTTGAATTTGAATTTGACTTAATTCTGACCAGCTTTTCCATCCAGCTGAATACATCTCCACCACCATGCTTCACTATGGGGATGTTCCTTTCAGAGTGATGTCATTATGCACCAGTTTGATTCAAGTAAAAATACAATAAAGTTTGTGGGAGCAAACTGACAAGATGTGGAAAAGGTCCAAGATGTGTGAATCCATTGTGATGCACTGAGGCTGAAAGTGGTACATAAAGATTTTTTTAAATCTAAACTTTACCTTTGTGAGTATTTAGCATGAAACTAAAGAAACAAGTGAAGAAGAGTTTGTTTAATAAACTAGAGGTCATAGATAGAATAATTCTTGTGAGGAGCTAAAACTCTTTTAGTTTTATTTTATTTTTTGAAAATGACCTAAATAAATGGCTATAAAAATTAATAATGATGGTAATAAGTGGAGGCTTGTTATGGTGAACAAACATTTATCTGCATTTTGTACAATTTTGTATGAAAAATGCACAACAATGTTATGACTCTAAAGCCATAAAATGATGTTTTTCATGCTTACCAGTTTTTTACCTATATATTTTCCTCAAATGTCCTCTGTACAAATGTAGCACCATGTTGTATTATCACTGTGTAACCATGGTAAGTACAGGCTGCTGTTCACAATGCAGGCCTGAGAACATCTCCAGTAGTCGGCTTTACATTTTGTCATTTCTTGCTTGTTTTGTTCCACTTCCTGTTTTGCATTACCTGACAGCACCAGCGCAGATAAAGGCTTCTTAGTGAGGACATGGTGGACAGGTAGCCCAGCCCCGTGTCAGTGATTCGCACACACCTGCAGAGAGACACAACACGTCATCATCACTGCAAGTCAACTGGAAGAGCTTTGCTAACAGCTTGAGTTTAAATTGATTTAATTGATTTATTTCTTTTTTGCTTTTTACATGACTTGACTTTTAAACATTGGAGACATTGGAGATCTTTCCAGTCAGAAGGCCGTGCTGACTTTGGTCTTTCTTGGCTATCTGGAAGCTTCGGCTCAAAAATGTTTTTTTTTGTTTTGTTTTTTTTTACAGAATACCGGCTCTTTAAAATGTAAAAGGGTAATCAGGTTTTCAGATTTCTTTTTAAAATGATGCACTTTCCAATAATCAAGGCACATGAATACCTCTAATTACTTTTTACAATATACCTTAAGATGAAAAGGTCCGCTAAAGACTACAACGAAAACTGATGTCTTCATGTTTGACTTAAGTTCAGCTTCTTTTATGTGGATAAAAGCATAAAAGACCCCAAACTCCCTGACCTGTCTAGCACCAGCTCCTCCAGTTTGTGCAGGTCGCAGGCGATATACTCCAGGGCCATGTCTGTGATCCGGGGGCACCAGGACAGGTCCAGGCTGCGGAGCTTCCGGAGGTTCTCAGCCACCAGCTCCACGCCATCGTCGGTGATCTTGGAGCAGCCTGAGAGGCTCAGGGCGGTCAGGTTGGGCAGACTGTGCACCATGTTTACCACGCCATGGTTGGTGATCTCCCAGCAGGATTGGAGCCGTAGAGTGTGGGTGGTGTAGCCCTGTGAACACATTTTCATTCTGGTTATGTAACTTAATCAGGAGAGAAATGACCAAGCCAGAGCAGCATGTTTAGCTTTGTTTTCTCTCATTCCTCCCTAAAGAAGTAAGGGAACAGTCAGTGAACGAGGTGTGACGTTCTTGTTTTGACAGGCTACCTGTTTGGCTGTGAAATAGGCCATGGCCGTGTCAGTGACGTGGTAGGCCTGCAGGCTCAACTCTGATAGGTTGGGCAGGAGCTGGGAAATAGCAGCGATGGCGTCATCTGCCACATTGATGCAGTCACTGACGCTGAGGGAAGTTAGCCTGGCATTGAGACTGGACCACAGGCCAGCTTCTGTGAAGTCGTTGCAGCCTGACAGCTCCAGGTGCATCAGGCCCTGCATTTGCTCCAACATGACCTGCAAAATAAAGGTCAACACATCCGGCATCACGACTGAGACACTGATACGCAGCACAGCTGAGCCATGTAAGCAGAAGAATGTCATGAAATGGATATCTTCAACTCATAACTGTAACTTTAAATTCTATATTCTTTCTATGGCTGTAATGATAGTGAAGTTGTTAACATTGCAGCCCTTTCTTTCTGGGGTTGAAGTTCATCAGAGGTTTGGTTGCATGTTTGCAGAACTTATAGGTCGTCCAGATTATGTATTTATTTATCTGTAACCTGTCTGTAAATGGTTGGTGGTTTTAACATGTAATTGGTTTCACCACAATTACATTCTAGTTATCTGAAACTGGTTTGTGTAATAGGAATTAGGTCTAATACCTATTAGTAAATTAAGATATCACTAATCATATTTCGACTACTCAATATATGTATTTACATTTCTAAATACATTCAGACTGGTAGAAATTGAGCCAAATTTACCATTTTTGTGTAAATCTAAATTGGATTTTGTAAATATTGTTTGATACTGAAACAGTAAAAACATTACAGTACAACATACAGATTAATCACTTTTCTTCAGAACAGTGATTAGTCACTATTAAAATACTTTTTTTCACTCACATTAAGATAAAAGAAAAAATATTTGTCTATTATTGAAAATATAATAATAAGACAATCTTTTTATGTGATTTTGAATTTTAAAAAAAATAATATTATATATTTGTGTCTTTATTAGTTGTTGCTGATGATGATGAATTTAAGATATCTACGACAAATTACTATCTGAGCCACATATTTCACATATCAACAAATAAATGATGACTGTCCTTTATTATTTATTTTGAGATATCTCACTTTTTGTTCTGACCTTTCATAATCCCAGTTAAAGATGTCTTGAATCACACAATAATTCAAGATATATTAAGCAGATTTTTAGATAAACGATACATAGATTTGAATACTGCAAATTAATAAACTGCAGATATACTGAAATCAAATAACTGGCCTAAAGTAACTTAAAAATATCCAGAGCTGCAATGTTGACTATAGTTCAGATGCCTCTTAAGATTTCTGCAAATCAATGATTTAATTAGATGCGTCATATCACAACAGAGACAGAGCAACACTATCAAAGCACTTCAGCAAACTGCTCCACAAAAAAGCAAAGAAGATGAATTTATTAAAGATGAATCTACCTAACAGTTGTCCTACAGAGTCAAGACAAATGTGATTGAGTGAGTTCAGTGCAGCACAGTCATAAAGCATAAAGACCACGTAATAATTAAGTGTTTTGTAGCTACCAAACTATTTGGAAACCCTCATTGTGACAACGTGGAAAAAGGTTTTCGATATTTTTGCAAATTTGACTAAACATAGAAAACCAACACCTCAAATTTACATAAGTATTCAGACCCTTTGCCATGAAGCTCAGAATTGAACTTTTTCCACTGACCATTCCTGAGTTCTTTACCACTGTGGTAAATTCTGTTGATTGGACTTGATTTTGAAAGGAACACACCTGTCTATATAAGGTACCACGGCTGACAGTGCAGGTCAGAGGTCAAACACCAAGCATGAAATCAAAAGAATTATCTGTACACCTCAGAGACAGGATTGTGTTGATGAACAAATCTGGGGAAGGATCAAGAAACATTTCTGCTGCCTTAAAGCAGAGCACTCAGTGGCCTACATCATGGTTTGGAACCAGCAGGACTCAGAGCTGCCGGCCTTCTGAACTGAGCCACTGGGGGAGAAAGGCTTCAGTCAGGGAGGTGACCAAGAAACTCATGGTCACTCTGTCAGAGCTGCAGCGTTCCTCTGTGGACAGAGGAGAACCTTCCAGCAGGACAACCATCTCTGCAGCAATCCACCAGTCAGATTCAACAAAGCCAGAGGCTGGAACTACTGCCACAGGTGGCATATTAAGCAAAAGCTGTGAATACTGTGGAGATTATCTATATAAGACTATAGAAGACTACTTCCAGTCTTTTTGAGATTATTGGGGGTATTTGTTTGAATTCTGAGGAAAGATATACACTCAATATAATCTGGAATAAGGCAGAAAGATGTGGAAAAAGTGAAGTGCTGTGAATAATTTCCGGATGCACTGCAACTGGGAGCTGATATTGGCACAAACCTATTCCTAAATGACTCTGATCAGCATCAGGAATAATGAGTCCTGATCAAGAACATTCCTCCGTATAACCCTATAGACTGAAGGGGAGCAGCAGCTGCTTCTGGAGGTCATCATAAAGTCCTTAATACACACCCATAAGCTTCAGAACAACAAACTGTTATACAGAAAATCTCACTTCCCAATTATTTTTGAATCTACTGCATTTGGTTCACAGCACCTGCTGACTACTTTTCCTATGGGATCAGTCAGGATGCAACTGGTTTTCCTCAGCAGAGTGTCATCATTAAAGCTAAATGCCATTTCTTATGCACTAATGCATTTGAGATTATCTACCTTCTAAAATGTAACTTTCAGCTCCACCAGGGAGATACTTTGAGGGAAGTTGAAATAATCAATTCATGTAATTTACAGAACATTATTTGATGATCCAGAAGTTCAAGCTTTTCACCAGAAGACAAAAAGAAAAACACATAAAAACAGGAATGTCCATATATAGATAACACTGCCAACAATTCCAGCCTTCTCCATGGCAACCACTCACTTATCCTAGAATAGAAACTTAGAACATTACGTAAGGAGAGCCATCTGAGAGAATTTTTTCAAAGCATGAAGTGCTTTTATTCTCTGCAATGAAATCTGATGGTAAAGATAACAACAATGAAGTGAATATAAAAATGTTTAAGAGAACAAAAATTCATGCTGACTCATTTTAGTGACATGTGCCCTTCTGCTTTGGTAAAGAAAAAAAAATCTGCTGACATGAGCAGGAGTCCTGCTTCACACGCAGCACAGTCAAAGTTGAAACTACACAAGCCCTAAAATGTAGGGCTAGTGTGATATGAAAGAAGTGTTTTCCTAGCAAGAAGTTCACATAGTATCTAACTATACATTTAGCTCACTGGACACGACACAAGAATGAGACCAACGTTCTGGGAAAACCAAGAGTTCCTACCCAGGTTTTGCAAATCATTACCTGGGATTTTAAACCACCTGCTATCTGATATCAGTCCAGGTTTGACTAATCCATATTTTTTAAGGTGAATACTGGTCTAATTTAAATGATAAATTAAAGCCAATAAAACAATTTAAGTGTTTTGTTTTTGGGTTTTGACAAATAAAGGTTTCATAAATATCAAACCTTGTTTTAAAAATGACTGTTCAGTGCAGAATTATCCCGTTTCAGACTGATCCGTCTATGTGCATTAGATTTTCAGTGGGAATGGTCACATTCCAGCCAGACTCATTAAAAAGTTTAAAAATATTGCTTTAGTTTAGGACGCATAGTAATTCCATACAGGAAGCTTCATTGTCCAAAAAAAAAAAAAAAAAAAAAAAACCCCATCATCCTTCTATTACTTCCTGTCGTTTTCTTTGTGGTTTTCGCCAGTAGTAAGATCCTGGTGTTGATCACATGTGATGCATCATGGGATGTGAAAAAAAATTACATTTCAGTTTTGTGAAAAACATCTATTTCAATGCGGCTGAAAAACCACCTCATTCAAGCACAAAAACCTCTGATCGAAAATGTGAATTTGTTCCAAATTTATGCATTTCCATTAAGCTAATTTATTTTGGTAATTTCAACATGTGCAATTCTGTGGCTAATGGAAACACAGCTTCTGTCTACAATCCAGGGAAACTCAGCATTGACTCAACAAGGTGGCCTTCCTTCATCAGACAGTCACATACTAACCACCACTTGATAGCATTTCAATAGCCAGGCAGATTACACTTTCACAAAATAATATTGTGAGATTCTACTTTTCAAAATATCATACCACAATATTTCATTACACCCAGGCTGGCTCACTCTATGGAGCTTTGATCTTTTCTTCAATATAATCTGTCCTTATACTTTCTGAAAACACAAATTTAGCTTTCAACAAATGTAAAACAAAAATCTATCTGCCAGTTGGAAATAAGAGCAGAGTGCAGTCAGTATGAGACTGCTGCACAATTCACAAACAGCAGAAAAAAGAAGAATTAAGAAAAAATTATGCATGATAAAAGTGTATTTGAGTGTGTGTGGTCTTGTATTTGCTACATTTTAAGGACCATTTTTCTAAAACATGCAACGTTGTGGGAACCGGCTGTTACTGTAGGGCCCAAAGCCCAGGCCTCATAAGACGTTCTGTTATTGAGTTTGAGGTCAGGTTTAGGACTGAGGTGTGAATTGAGTTTAGGTTGGGGTCAGGATTAGTTTATAGAAATTAATGTAATATTAGTGGAATAAATACAAAAACCTTGTGTAGATGGACAGACATACTCTCTGTGTGTGTGTGTGTGTGTGTGTGTGTGTGTGTGTGTGTGTGTGTGTGTGTGTGTGTGTGTGTGTGTGTGTGTGTGTAATACAGAAAGAGAGACAGATAGAGAGAGATATCGCCCATACCTGAGAAGAGTTTCAATATTACTGAAGAGTTTAAATAATGATGATGACAATGATGCCATTATTGGAAAACATCAAGAACAAGCTTACCTCCAAACCAGCGTCTGTGATGGTTGACCTCTTGAGGCTGAGAGAACGAACCCCCTTCTTAGACAGTGGGTAGTTGTCGATAAACTCACAGATGTCGAGGTCCGAAACCCCCACTAAGCAGAACGACTGGAAGCCCCGCAGAGCAAAGGCCTGCAGGCTGACAAACTCCTTCTCCCCGTTGGGTAGTATGTTGTAAAGCTCCTTGGCATGCAAAATGGGCGTCACCCCCTCCCAGAACTTGGGCTGGTAAAGCACTTTGCGCCATGTCTTGCATACTTGTGCTAGCACACATTTTTCTGCCGTGGTGAAGTACCAGAGTAGTCGGTTGAGGAGCTTCTCATCCAAGACCAGCTGACGCTCCAGCAGTATGGGTTTGGGCAAAGTGAGGGGGGGAAGCTGACGAAGAGATGGCTTGAGCCCCACCAGAGGCTTCCCTGGCTCCAGGTCAGAGGGCAAGAGAGGTGCTGTGGTATGAGGCATCCCAGGGTTGTCCAAGTGATGCAGATGGTGATGATAGGGAAGAGAGGACGGTGGAGGAGGCAAGATGGAGGGCACTGAGGAGGACTGGCATAGGCGGTTCTTAGCAGCAGGCGTCCCCTTGGTGATACTCGCACTGCCCAGACCGTTGGGCTGGCTGGGGGGCAACTTCACCAAACCATTGCGAGTCATGCAGGGAGACTTCAGCTCACTGGGGGTGGACATGTTCAACATTGGGAACCTGCAGGAGAAAGGGAAACACAGTCAGGCCTTCTGTCTATAGGTGGTTACTACAAATGGTCAGATTCACATAGTTGTGTCTGTCAGGACAGAGTAGGTTCACGATGCCATCACTAGGCCTGTCACAATAATACATTTTGCTGGACGACAAATTGTCCCAGAAGTTATGGTAATAAACAATAATATTGTTGTTTTAAGACCATTTTCAAGTAATATAATGATAATGGCAAAATAATGCAACAACACATTGTGAAATATCAGTAAACCTTAAATTCTAATGAGCAGTTAACACTAGAACTATAAGCATTGTAAATATCCAAAATAAATGATAAACAAATCAAATGAAATATGAAATCTCTGTAAACAAAACTGTCCTTCACAAAAAGGGTTAGTTGCATGATGTAGCATGAGACTGGTTAGTGTTGGTAATGAGTCATGGAAGGTTTGTTTGAGAGTTCTTGTGTTGATGATGAAGTTGATGTGCATGGAGTACCCAGAGAAAACCCACGCATGCACAGGGAGAACATGCAAACTCCATGCAGAAAGGCTGGGGCTGGGAATTGAACTCAGAACCTTCTTGTTGCAAGGCAACAGCTCTACCAACTGTGCCACTGTGCAGCCTCCAGATTTACATACTCCATGTAAACACAAGCCAGCTATGTAACTTTGGAAATGTATTAGAATTACATTTCACCTCTAAGGAAATTCATTCGCTCCTTTCCGACTCATTTTGAATGTTTTATAAGGAGGATTTTAAAATAAACATTTACACAGGAACATGAGGCAGGAGGTGGTGATCTTCCTGTGAGAAAGTCCCACTATAGAAGTAACATGAAGAAATTTTGGACAGCCTAAATGTGATTTGAAAGTGAAAAAGGGAAAAAGAAAGAATATATCAACTTGGTTGCTATCTTATTGACTTTACACTGCCTTTCTTTTCTATCTATGTAGACTCAGACTCAAAGCACTTTTCTCACAGGATGATCTCAGTGGTCCTAGCACTGCCTCCTACTTTGTTTCCTGTGAAAATATTTGTTAACGTTGATGAAAATAACTGCAGTACAAAAACGGCAGACAGCTAAAAAGCTCATAAAATGGTCTTCACATAAATGACTGAGATTTTTTTTTTTAAATTAGAGGCGATTTAAGAGATTACAAGTCTTCTTTAGACTTGGTACCTCTAAGGTAAAACATCAGCTGCAGCCTTTGGGACCAGCTAGCTTGAATTAATGCTAAATGAAAACAACAAGAGAGCTTCCAGCTGCAGGCACGATAACTGCCTTTAACAGAACCTCATGTCAACAATCTTGAATTATTGGCATCTCTGCATATATTATGAACTTAGCTGCATGTTCACAAAGCTCATAGCAACATCTTGATCTGTCTTGGTCAAACTAGATAAACATCCTTGTCTGTACCTGCTTATAATCTACTAGGTTATAGTGCATTTAGATCCAAATACATCAGCAGGACTGAACACTTCTAGCACTGAGGACTGATTTATTGCTCAGTTTTGCTGAATCCAGCAATGTTGCCTGGCAGCAAAAGGGTGTTAGGTTCAAATCCTGGCCTGGGCTTTTTCTGCATGGAGTGTGCGTGTGTGTGTGTGTGTGTGTGTGCGTGCCTTTGTCTGATGGTTTTACTTCTGGCTATGCTGATGTTCTACAGTTCTGTTCATTTTCTCTCTTATTGTTTCTTAGTTATATCGCTGTTAGTTCATTTCTTGCTAGTTTTAATCTGTCTAGTTTTGTTAGTTTATTCTTGAATTCTACTTTCTGTACATTTGTGTCATTTAGATAAATATGTAAAGAAAAATCGAAGATATTCAACCTGCTTAAAAAATATAAACCAGATAGATTGGAGTGAAAAAGCAACATGAAATTCCTTCTGAAAGCCTTGAACCACTGGTGCCCTTCTGTTGTAACTAACCAATGAGGATATTCCATAGAACTGCTGAAATCACATTTTCCTATTGCTTTTATAATCAAAAACATTTCCATTTTGGTTTTTAAGAGCTGCATGTTGCTCTTTGGGCTGCGCTGCTCTCTGACACTCTGCATGATGATAACCAGGAGCGCACCAAAATCCAGATTCAAACTGGACGGTCAGCATCACTTTAGCATCTGCAACTTTTGTTGCTCACTATGCATTTTGTATTCAGCCCAACCTCAGGGACCAGGACGTGGATACGTCCTGGTCCCTGAGGTTGCAGCAACTAAATAGTTGCTGCAACCAATGTATGTGCAGCAACTATTTAGTGCTGCCATTTTTAAAATTATGTCAAAAACGGTAATATTATTTATTTTCCAGGCACAGAGAGCCATTTTACAGCATAATCAAGCAACTATGTTACCTTCAGTTGTTATATAAATGCTATCAAATATGACTTAAAAGAAAATTCACTTGGTAATTTAATGTCTTGAAATTGTGAAGCAGAAGCTTGGAAATGTGGAAACTGCAGCTCTGAGGAGGAGCTGCACTTCGAAGGCGAGGTTGAGTCCACCCAGGTGTTTTGCACAGCTGGTTGCCATGGAAGATTAAAGGATTTCTCAAACATGCATTGATGAACCAAAGCAACATTTTAGGTATGTTTATAATGAGGCAATAACATAACGTGATGTAAAGCTAAAGAAAGTCAACTTAACATAACACTGCCCCTTCGAGATAGTAAAAACTCAGTTTTTGATATAAAAATATTACCAATTGTTAAAACTGCAAAACAAATAGTAATTCATTTTTTATGTATACACAGAGAAACTCCCTGCCAAACACAGGGGAAATGTACTCCTGGTTTTACTTTTATTGAATGATATTTATTTATTACATTTCTTGTTGCAAACTACATGGATTGAAAGTTGGATGGATTACTGACAAATACTGACACTAGATATCACACAGGGACATCAATCATCAACACTGATCAAGTCAGCAGCGAAAACACAAGGTGCATCATGAAGGCGAGTGTTTAAGTTCAGTGAGAGATTAACATACTATAAATTTGTGGCTGTAACATGACAGAATGTGAGCACTTCTGCCAGGTATTGTAAACATAATTATTGAAGAAATGAGGGGCCTGGGGGGGAAACTGTCTGTCCTCGGTTCTAATAAGAAACATTTGTTGTTTGACTGGAAACCAGACAGCAAACAAAGGAGTCAAACGGTCGAAACGATCATCAGCTTGCTGCTGAATGCAAAGCCTGTCTTTTGTCTCAGAGCTTTCAGTGGAGGTGGACAAAGCATCCGAGTGAAAAGACAACATAGTGTAAATGAATGCTGGCCTCATCTAGCCTGTTCTCTATGACCTCATGGTATCTGTAGCTCATAGGCTCACACTGCTCCATTACATAACCTGCTGACTATGGACCTTCTCTCTCACACACACACATATACACACGCTTACACAATAACCCAATTGCTTCATATAAGTAATCACAAAAGGTTGTCACAACTTATTTCCACTCAGACCACGATCCAGCATCGTTTACTGTTTTATCACTCAGAATAATTCCAGTGTTTCTCCTCCTCTGCTGCTGCTGAGTGGCTCTGCATCCACTGTAGCATAAACAAGCCTCATCCATTACATAATATAGCACCTAGAACAGCTACAGCAAGCACCATGATATGCTAAAACAAACACACACCGTTCCCGTCAACGAGAGACCTGAGGGCGACAACATGCTACTGGCTGCTTCATAACAATTCTTTTTTTTCCTTTTTTTTGCTGGATACACATTTACAGCAAGAATTTTTATTGCCCCTCTTATTGTGTTATGTCAGGGGCCTGTTTCAGAGTGGGAGGCAGGAGCAAATAAAGCATTTGTGGCCTCGATTAGCAGGTTGCTACCAGCAAAATAGAAGGAAGAAATGACAAAAATACTCGGATCAGAAGAGATTTTCATTGAAGAGCAAAAGATACTGAACATGTGATAGACATGTGAAATTTAATGCTTCTATACAAATTATTTATAGGCAAAATAAAGAATGAGTCTTGGTGTTAATAAGGAAGTCAGAGTTCTCCTCTGCCTCCGTCTCTGAGTATCTCTACCAGCCTCCTCAGTCACACCCACCCTCTGCATGCGCTGCAGTGAAAAAGTATTTTCACCCTCCTGGTTTTGTAACCACTAGCTAACACATGACAGCAGCTGTGGCTCGATGCCTTTTTAATATCTCAGCATAATTTTTTGTAGGAGGAGAGTTCTTTCTTCAGAAAAAAAAGTTAAATATATGATCAATTTAAGGCAAAACCAATAAGTAAGGGACGCCTCAGTTCCTATTTTGAAAAAAATTAAGAGTCACAAAAAGTTGACAACAGCAGTTGTATCAATATATTAATTGAAAGTGGTCTCATTATCGTCTATTGCAAAAATTTCAGAGACAATTTATCATCCATAAAAATTTGTAATCGTAACAGGTCTACCTACAACTATAAGAAATCCTGAATGGAGCCTGCTACTGGGGGCGGAGCAGAGAAACGTTCTTCTATGACTGAGTCAGTACCAGAGCTCATCAGATCTGACCTTAAATTTTGAAAAACTTAGAAAAATTATCCGTTTGTTCGTCTCTCATTGTCGGTTCCATGAAAGGGATTTGTTCTGTTCATTATGCCACCTTGTGTGGGTCAAAGGTCATGTGTATTTGAATGTTTATCTCAATCTCATCATCTGTCAGATATCAAAACAAAGTCACCATGTACCTGTGTTCCTGCCCGGCACCTGACCCCTGATGTAGGGAGATGGAAATGGGTCAGAATGTATCGATTTTGATTATTTATTTATTTACTGAGGTTATCTTTGTCCAAAATAAAAATAACCAACATTAAAGTTGAACAAACCAGCCCAATCAGAAGACGTATGGAAGGTGGTAAATACTATTTCACACTTTTACAACTTCCACGTTGTAAAAGTGTAAAAAAGTCAAAATGAAAATATTGTTTTTTGAAACTGCTTCTGAGATTGGAATTGGCTCTCCAATCATCACTGCTCCCAATAAAAATCAGTTTCCTTACATATCTGCTGGGTATTTGCATGCTTTTTTCATATATTATCAATAGTCTGATTTTTAAGGCACAAATACACATTATGTATATTTAAATACATAATGTACATGTCTTGGACTGGAGTCTGCTGTTTCTTGTAACTGAATAGTATTTTTATGTTATAATTCGGACCTTACTGTAAAGTGCATTATTCAGTGGCCACCAGCCCCGGTCCTCAAAGACCAAACATGTCCTGCACGTTTTAGATATTTACCCATCAGCACACCTGATTCCAATGCTTGCATTACCTCCTTAACATGCCACCATTTGTGGCAGAAGTATGTTAATCACCCGTTCATTCAACCCATTCTATTGTATTCTACTCTATTCTAAAGATGGCAGAGGTCTACCTTGGCCTTGGCCCCTCCTAAACGACCCATTAGCTTCATCCTCCAGAACCAACTGATCTGACATTATTCTATATGAGGACTACCAGAGAATTATCTATTGTAGTTAAGATAATAACAGTCTATAACCCTTTAACAGAACCGTAATTACTTTTAGATGTGAAAATCTGCTTAGCTGTGTGTCTCTCCTAGATGAAGCTACTAAATGAGCTGCACAGCCACTAACTTTTGACTTTAACATAGAAAGTACTCCTGCACACTGAGACACCTTCTGGTTACGCTGGAGGTTTTTTCTTTTCACTGTCGCCAAATGCATGCTTGGTATGAGGGACTGCTGCAAAGTCAACAACATAAGCGATTGTCGCTACGCTTTGGTCCAGGAGGAGTGAATGCTGCGAGTTAGTGACTCGATGCAAGATACTGAACCATTTTTGCATTGTTCAATTCATCACAATACTTTCTGGGATAGTTTACTGTCCAGCAAAATATGTTATTGTGACAGGCCTTCTCGCATGCACTCAACTCTGACAACTCTTGTTGCTGTAGCTCTGCTCTCTGAGTGTGGGCGGCGCTACGGCAAGCAACAAGCAACCCTGCAGATGTTTATGACCACAGAGGTAGACATTGACAGATTTTTTTCCTAAATAGAGACACTGAATAGGTTAACTTTTTGGATCTTTTTTTTACAGTAATTTCAACCAATCCACAATGCCAAAGTTTTCATATTCCCTGCCACAGCATGATTCTCCCACCACCATATTTCACTATACAAATAGGGTGTTCAGGGTGATGAGTTATTACTAGCTACAGCATTAGCATAAAGGCAAATAGATTCTTTTTTTTCTTACTTAACCGGCACAATTTTTTATTTGTAAAATATTGTGTATACAATCTGTGGTTTTTGATCTGAATGGGACTCTTTAAACTCATGGAGGCCAGGTGAGCACAGCAATAAAAGCAGTTTACCACTTTGCCCATTAAACGTTCTATGTCAAAGAAAAACATCCTAAGAATGACATATTTATCACTCAGAAAATGGTAATAAGGTCATTTCTATTTTGCAGAAAGAAGAAAAATATTGGCAAATGGAAAACATGTAAGACAGCTATTGGTTTTTCCATGACAAGTTCATGTAGAAGTCAGTAATAACAAAGGGAAACAAAACAGGAACTCTATCACAGACACTGCATTCCTCAGACAGCATGGTAATTGTTGAAGTTTATGACAATACAATTGGGAAGACGTGAAAATAGTTTTCCAAAAATCTAGTTTTCCAAAACCATCACCTTAAAGCCCGACTGAAATTTGGAGTCGACCACATGGACATGCCACATACTTTCTGGAGACAAGTTTCATGGTGAGATGAGATAAAGACTCAGCTTTTTGGTTGTAATTACTGGAAGGGTTCTCAAAGGAATTAATCAGTCGATACACATACACGATATCTGTAACCAAAGTGTCTAACAAAATTAATGTGTAAAGGGAAACATAAAAAAGCAGATTAAAAATAGAGTAAAAACAGAAGTACCACCACGTTTTCAGGTTTTATAAGCATTTCTGAATTTAAAAAATATTCAAATTTTAATTTTAAAAGGCTAAGTTCTGTTATAAATTGATATCTAGTGGAAGCTGACTGTAGAACCGAGGTGAGTCCAACAAAAAATCTCAGCCCCTCGTGTTTGTACTCTGTCAATGGAATTATAAGTAAATATAAAATGTTTGACCACGAGGACCTGGTAGAAAAACACACTGAACTGGTTAGGTAAGTGGGAGCAGGGCTTTGAATACAAATACAAAAACTTTAAAATGTATTGTAAAGGAAGCTGATGTAGTGTAGTGAAGACAAAAACTTAGTGAAATGTTCCTTTCTGGCCGAATCAGTCCAAAGGAAAGCTGCTGCGTTCTGGACAAGGAGGCAACTCAGGGATGACTGGGGACCCAGACCTAGAGAGCTCTGCACCATTCCATTCTGGAACTGAAAAAAACATGAACAACCTCCTCCAGGCCAGTTTACAACAGATTAAAAAAGGCTTCACTTCAGTTAGAAGGCAGACCGAACTACATGCAATCTGTTTGTTAAATTCTAAATCTTTATCAAATGTGACCTCCAGGAAGACCCAAAACACATTTGCTGCTAGTGGTATAGATTCATTGCACAAAGAGGGTGGCTGGACTAATCAAAGAACAATTTCCATCAACTATCTTCAACTACCTTCAACCAACTCTAACATTGGGTTACATCAACATATGAAGGTGTAGTGATGAAGGACGAAGGCTAACAATGATCTTCTTGACCTCAGCACTTTAGAAGAGTTGTGGACTTTGCTTGCAAGTCAGATTCAAGCCAGGAAAGCAAGCACTTTATAAGACGTGTAATCTGTTTGAAGCCTGGCAAAATGTCCAAGTACATAACAGAGAACATCAGGGTAGTTTTCCTCCAGTGCACCGTAGAAGAGTAGGAGTTTTTAAAGAGATGTTGCCCATTTTTTAAAGGTCTTATTGGCTCTTGCGGCCTTTACTTGAGAGTGGTTAGACAGAAAAGGATAATGTCAGGTGAGGAAGACGGGTGACAAAGGTCACCAGACCAGGACTGCAACCTGTGACAACAGGAACCCCTTTAAATGCCCACTTTAAAGGCAATAAATAAAGTCAATTTTTTTTCTTATTTGATATATCCAGCATTTTGTAACAACTCAAGAGTAACTTGATTGTGCTATAAAATGATTCAATGTGGCTGGTAAACACATTATTCTGCCCCTTATATTTCTTATTAGATACTAAAAGGCCGTCTGCATAGTTAAAAGTACAGCTAAATAACACATTCACATCATTTAAGACTTCCAAAGTTATTCAATAAAGAGGATAATTCAGAAACAAGTAAATTCCATCTTTACTTTTGAGCAATAATTCATTATTCTACATTTCTTTTACTCTTGGGCCTCTCATAACAGTACAACAGACACACAGGACAAGAAACTCTGCACACACTCAAGGAAAATTTGGAGCCCAATTAAGCTAACTGTTATGTTTTTGGACAGTATGAGGAAGTCAGAGTACCTGGAGAGAATTCACACCTGCACTGGGAGAACATGCTAACTCCATGCAGGACGTTTCCCAGCACTAGTCAGTAGTACTGGGTGTACTTGTTCTAAGTACTAAGCAGTACTTTGAACAGTAGTTAGAGTGCTACATTGGTAACCAGGGATACGTACTGGTACTGGTTAGTAACCAGTACTCAGAACAATGAAAGTCAGAGGAATTTTAGAAGGACTACAAGGTTTCCTCTTTTTGGAAATCAAAATATTCTCCCTAATTACGACTGTAAGAGGGAACCATGAAAATATCAAGAAGCTTCACACCAATGAAGAGGGAGTAAACTTGTGACCATCAAGAGCTCCTGTGAAAAACATCTCAGTGTTGAGGAACAACTGGACCCCGCCTGTCACCACACGCTCATGCTGTCCGCTTGTTTTGTAATGCTAATCACTTTCAGTGCCTTTAAAACTCTATAGAAACCCTGAGAACTTCCAAGGAGGCCAGAAGAGAAGAGAAGCAGGTCCGGCAGAGAGAGACACTGAAAATCACTCAGTGGAATAAAAATATGGATAAATTAGAAGGTGGTCGAGGAAAGGATCGCGTCACTGGCAGACGCTGACGTCATTGTGCATGTTAATAATACGCAGCTCGATGCGGCTGATCAGCAGTCAGTCAGTCAGTCAGTCAGTCAGCAGAGGCCCGAACACAAAGAGGCGGAACAGCCAGTCCGTCTCCCCGCTGCTCTGCAGTCTCCTCCGCTCCGCCATGGCACAGAGCTGCAGTGTGGATGCTGCTGCCATCACCCACCATCATCCATCACAAACACACACACACACCTACACACACCCACACTCGCATACACGTTTCGCACCGGACACATCCTTCCTCCTATACGGCCTTTCGGTTCCTAGCATCCCTGTGAGAATATATGTACCTTTCAGATGATAATCCACTCGGGCATTAATCCATGATCGGCTCGCCGCTTCCAGCCGTTTAATCGCGTTTTCTCCCAAAATGCTGCGACGCAGAAAAAGGCCGAGGGAAATGATTCTAAAGGAGGCAGACTCGTGTCCTGGTGGAGAGAACCAGAGATGCGCCTTCCGATCCCATAAGAAGCACGACGGTCCACAAAGTGCGGGGAGCGGGCGAGAATCCACCGCCTCCCGGCCTGGAGGGAGCCGACGGTGCGCGGCAGGAGAGGCGCTGTGTGGCGTTTTCAGTCGGTTAGTCCTCCATAACACAGCGGCCCGTTCTGTGACACACACTCAGAGCGCAGAGCCGAGCAGCGCTGTCTCATTTCAACAGATAGAGGAGGGGAGGGCGACGGTAGAGGCGCTGTGCAGATCCGCTGCTTCTTATGCAACCTCAGCAGCAGCAACAGCAGCATCTTCTGCTGGGGAGAAAATTCTGTTCAAATGGTGGATTTACCTGGATTAATGTCTCAGTGAGCCTCTCAAGCTGTTACATTGCGGGCTTACATTGACTTTTACTACTGAGGTCATAATCAGGGGGAAAACAACTGAATAAATAAATAAATGATTTCAAAAATGTATTCAACAAATGGGGGAAAAGAAAAACTCACCAAAATGTTGTTTTTTGGGGGGTTTTGTTCCGTCTGTCATAAGCCTGTTTTTGTTTCTAACAGTATTATACCTCAGATTTAGTTAGGTTTATTAAATTTCTTTTTTGTAATTTGAATCGCATTTATTTTTTTTAATTTATTTTCCTTCTTTCCACTCGTGTGTTTAAAGGGGCAGTATTACGTATATTATAGGTTTTTTATTTTTTATTTTTACAAAATGTTATAATGTAATTCTCTCATCAAAAACACACCTGGAATGTTTTCTTGATTCCTTCATGCATGTTTGAGAAATCCTTAAATCTCCATGACAACTATTCAACTGGGCAAAATCCCTGGGTGGACCTAGCCCCGCCTCTCAATGACAAAGCTCCTCCTCGGAGCTGCATTTTCAAGCTACTGAGCTTCTGACAGACCAGCCCTCTCCCACTCAGCTCCTTCAGACTAGCAAGCAGCAATTAGCAAACACCTGGTGGCGCATCTGCTTCTCATTGAAACGCTGGTAAAAACATTGATACAGGGTTAATAGAGGACCTACGTTGTGATGACTTCTTGAAGATAGAGTTTCAGAAAGAGCAGGAGTTTCTTAAAGAGACAGAGACCCAATGTCAAGGCTTTAAATTACAAAGTCAAATCTATGATAATCCATACAGACACATATATAGAATTTTCATAACAAATCAAGGGAATTTAATAATTTCATAGTGTTATGAAATGATACAATGTAACTGGAAAACACATAATTATAGGTTTGTGTTTATTCTCCCTTCATTTTTAAAATTTTCCTCAAATAGCTTTTTTTATGCATTAGTACTGTTATATTCTTTGCATTTTTACCCCATCTTTCTGTTTCAACAGACAACTTTATACCCCTGTCTTCTGTTTGTGGTGGTCTGCTAAAAGACCACATTTTTGCAATGGCTTGTATCATAAATCATTTGACAATTTAATTCAACAGTAAAACAAAGAAATCTGGAAGAGAAGAAATTGGAAAATAAAAAAGCAACAATAGTGTTTTTGCACAACTTCAAACTAACACTTTGATTTCATTTCATAACTGACTCTTATAAGGAACATATCTATTATAAATTACAGGGAACATGGCGAACCTCAAATAAAGGTCAATCTATTTCTGAGATTTGCATCATTCAGCTGAAGCCACTGTGACTGCTTTTTACAAACGGTGACTTCAGTTAAATGAGCCAGAGACTGCAAAGTGGTGCCAGTGACTCAAACTCATCCAGTCACTGTAATGTATCAGTCAGGAGCAGGATACAGAAACATCTTCAGCATTAAATACATGCAACAGCACAATGAAGACAGCCGTCTTCTGAGAACGTATGGCAGATCAGGGAAATGGAGGTTTTCACAGAGTAGAAGAACAAACACAACCAAACAGGCAGCCTGACTGCCATCATCAGCACTGAGAAACTTCCATCATCAGCACTGAGAAACTTCCAGGAAGTGCTACATGTGACCGTAATCACCTGATTGGACTAAGGGTTATGACTGAGAAACAAAAGTATTTTCTCTTCTCTTGATTTGATCAAATCAAATACCAACTTTGGGCCACAGTCCCAGTCATTATGTATCTTCCAGTTATGATTTAAACCTCTAGATTTAATGAGAACACAAGCAGCACCATTCAGCTGACTGAGTTTCTGAGCAGACCTAACACATACCCAGCCTTCCAGCTTTTACTGCCTTCTTTTTACTGCTTTGTAATAGTCGATGAGGTCAACAGCTTGATTCCTTCAGTTTTCTGTATTGAGCTTGTAACAATAATGCTTTGTTGTTCTGGTTGCATGAGAACTTAAGAGTCATGTTAATTTTGAGGATTTGCTCATTGTGATCTGATACAAGTAACAGAAATAAGATTAATAGCAGTATAATGATGTATTTTGTTTCAAAACTGCAAGCCAAAAGAGAGATTAGGAATTTTGTACATCTCAGCAACTTCTCCATGTTGTAAACCTGAATAAGTTTTAGCTTCTTAAAAAATTCAAGGTTACCTTAAACATTTTAAGTATTTTAAGTAAAAAAAGTATCTATCTATCTATCTATCTATCTATCTATCTATCTATCTATCTATCTATCTATCTATCTATCTATCTAT